>VWZK01013979.1:0-13213 GCA_013396935.1 Baryphthengus martii | reverse complement strand
TAATTTAATTTCCAGTAACAAAATATTTTGCAAATCGGCATGTAACAAAACAAAAAATTAAACATTTTATCAGCGTGTAGAGAAAATACGGAATCTAGTGATTTGCTGGAAAATTATTAAAAAATTGTATCTAGTTTGGGACTCCCCAGTTCNGTAACTCCCAGTATTCTCTTTGCATATTAAAAGAATACGCACCAGCACCCTTAAACCAACCCAAACACCCCTGCTGCTCTTGCACTGGTGGCAAGTTGCAGATGTCCCTGCTTCCTGAAGGAGGTTGACCCAGATGACCTTGAAAGGTCCCTTCCCACTCAAACCAGTCTGGGATTCTATGGGATGCGCTCTCTTCTAGCTGCCCTACCGATCCAGACAGCATTGGGAGGCTTCTTGGCTCGGATGGGATTCCTGCTAACGCTCTCTGCTTCTGTGACCGCGCAAGAAGGAAAAAGTACCTGCCTTGAAAGCAGAGGACACGATGCAGCTCCAGCACAAGGTCCCTGAAGGCTACAGGAAGAACATCGAGTCCCTCTCCCCGACCTGACGTTGATGGAGAAGAAGAAGAGCGGCCACCAGCTCAACGCAACGTCAACCCTGAACTAAAAGCTGTCGGGCCAGCTCCAGGTTAGGAACCCGTAAAACGCCGTCGCCGGGAGCGACCGAAGTTACCGGCAGCGAAGCTGCAGCCCAGCTGGCCGAGAGAAGGCTTTTAAAAAGAGATTCATTTCTAGGAACCGACATCTAAAATATATTTCTGTCCCCTTACCAGCGGGAAATCTAATACAAAAGTAAAAGGAGGGTGGAAGACATTCTGATGCCTTCCCTGGCAGCCCTGCTAATGACATTAAGTTTCAAGCAAAACAAAATTTTTTATTTTTTTTTTCATTATTATTCGTACGGTCTGATTTGCTCCAGGTTACGCATTAACCCGCTGCACGGAGGCAAGAGCGTGGTGCCGGGCGTGGGAGTCGGCAAATTAAATTGTAAAAGCTGTTCTCAAAACAGTCTCTTCACAAAGAACACAAAGAGATTAAAATAAGATAAATTATTAACGTGGATGAGCTTTTTTTCCCCCCCCCGCCCTGTTTTCTGTATTTTTCCAAGAGGGTATCAGTTACCACCTGAAGAAAGGGCTCTTTGATAGCGTTTTTCATTTGGAAAGATCCTCTAAATAATTACAGATTCTTACAGTAGATGGTAATTTTTCTATAAAATTTAGCTTCCTATGTAACAGTGGGTATATTTTATTCATCTGGCTTTTAATAAGTTGAAAACTCTCAGGATTTCCTGTGCTTTGCCTCCCAGATTGAAGGTGGAGGCGAGAACGGGGATGCCCTATCCCATAGCCCAGGGACTCCTCGGGCACAAGGCTGCCAGGCCACCATCAAACACCTCGGATGGAAGAAAGCCCAGGAAGAAGTCTACCTGTAGGGATCAGGATGGACGTGGATTGACAATTTGGAGGATTCTCACCGAGATTCGCTCCTTGATTGCCTTTGCCATGCACCTAATTCCAACGTTTGCCACGAAAAAGAGCGCTGGTTACGGCGGAGACGCGGAATAATACGGCGCATAACGCGTCTCCCGTGGACATCGGAAAATCTTGATTCACTGCCCTACTCTTCCCTTTTCTCCTCCTCTTTTCATGGTGGCCTTGTAAGGAGATTTCTCCTAGCAGCGACATGTCAGAAGTTGCAAGTGTTACAGCTGAGCTTGAATAGGAGATGGGATTATTCCAGAGCTGCAAGGTATCCACATTTTTTCCAGAGGTATCTGAGCTCGTCAATATGTACTAAAGGGCTCTAATCCACTGGATCACAGAAATCATGGCCTCACAGAACCATTTAGGTTAGAAAGGGCCTCTAGAAGAGTCTCCTCTGCAAGGTCCAACTAGATGTTGCTGCTCAAGGCCTTGCCTTGCTCAATATTGAGCATATCCAAGGATGGTGATCGCACAACTACTCCGGCGCCTGTCCCAGCATTTGGCCACCCTCTCAGCCAAACCGATTTTTCCTTACAGCAAGGCAGGATTTCCCATGTTATAAGAAGAGGTTGACTCTGTCTTCTCCAAACCTTCCCATCGGATGCACGGATTCTTCCCTTCCCCTTCTCTCCCCAAGGCTGAATGAACCCGGTTTCCTCAGCCACTGCTCATACCCCACGTTGACCTGCCGGCTATGCTCTGGATAACCCAGCCTGGTTTGGGGTGACCTCCCTCACTCCAAGGGCAGGCTGCTGGATCAAGTCTCCAGTTGCCCCAGGGGAGGTTGAGGTTGGACCTGAGGACCAATTTGTTGCCCTTTGGGGTTGTCCAGGCGTGTGCCAGGCTGCCCAGGGCAGGGCTGGAGTCCCCCTGCTCCATGGAGGGGTTTCCAAGGGGTGGAGATGTGGTGCTGAGGGACAGGGCTCAGTGGGGCCCTGGCAGGGATGGGCCAACACTTGGACTCCAGGAGCTTAAAGGTCCCTTCCAACCAAAATGATTTGATGATTCTCAATCAAGACCCTTAATCCCTCCCCGCTAAGCTGTTTTCCACCCAGTCTGCACCCAGCCAGGACTGTCACGAGAGGCACACCGACATCCCTGCCAGCACTGCTACAGGAGGTAGTGGAGATGTCATCAATTATTGTCTTCTTCTAGCTGTCAATTAAATCTGCGCTGTTTTGCCTTTGCTTGAAACTTGGTTTTCGTTACTGAAACTGTTGTTGTTTTTACACGCACACTCATCATTCCCATCAGCTCTCTATGAACAAACAACAGACTTTTTAAATATTCACCGTATCATCGGAATTGATTTTAATTTGAACTGAAACGTAGGGATAATTTCTGTCACCAAAACACATGCATTTTTCATGAGCAAAGTACACATCTTGAAAAGCACCCACGTGAAAAACTCCGGGTGCCTTAGTGACCATCAAAACCAGCCATCAAAAACACAGACCCTTCAAAATCACAACAGCAAGGTCTGGCTTTTGATGGAGCATCAGATGAGATCCTGCTTTGGCAAACACTGGGGAACGAACGTTTCNTGGCAGGATGGGGGAACCCTCAGACTGAATCTTCAAGATCTCTTCCAACCCAAACAATTCTATGATTCCATAATTCTATGATTGGCCCCAAAAGCTCACGCCAATAATGTCAGATCTGGGCCAAAGTCATTTGTTCATTCTACTCTTGTCAAGCACATGGAATTCTCTGTGACTTATACATCTTTATACAAATGAAAACAGGAGGCCTCTGTTCCCTCTGTACGTACCAGCAATGCCCTCAAGTCAGATCTCTAATGCTTTTGGCTTGAATTATTGATCACCCTGACTGCAGGGAAATGAGGTTAGCTCCGACCACCGACCTGCTCTGCCTGGATAAATTCTTACGTATTACCTAACAGGCAGAATTTTTCCTTTCCTCACCTCTGTGGAAAGTGCAGATCCACAGCCTTCCTTCTGACAGAAATAATGAACAAGAGCTAAAATCCACTGCTCCATGATCCCATTTCATCGTGGGGATGGAAATGACACAGTACCACATGGACACTGCGGAAAAGGGTGGCAGCAGCTCGGGGACCAAAAGGTCCAGCTAAAATTTGGGGCTATGGAACACCTGGGTGACTCAAGAGTCAAGTGACTTGCTCCTTAAAAGGTGTTGCTGCTACTCCCGAGGAAAATTTGAGGAAGACAGAAGATCTTCCTTAATAAAGAAAAGATAATTCTATAGGTGAGTGTGTCCAGCAGGTCTAGGGAGGTTCTCCTCCTCCTCTACTCTGCCCTGGGGAGGCCACCCCTGGAATACTGGATCCAGTTTTGGGCTCCCCAATTCAAGAGAGACAGGGAAATACTGGAGAGAGTCCAAGGGAGGCTGTGAGGATGCTGAAGGGACTGGAACATCTCTCCTGGGAGGAAAGGCTGAGAGAACTGGGGCTGTTCAGTCTGGAGAAGAGAAGCCTGAGAGGGGAGCTGATTCCTATCTAGAAATATCTGAGGGGTGGTGGTCATGAGGAAGGAGCCAGGCTCTTTTCTGGGGTGCCCTGTGATGGGACAAGGAATACCGGGGACAAGCTGGAACCCAGGAGGTTCCACCTCAGCAGGAGGAGAAACTTCTCTGGTGTGAGGGTGACGGAGCCTGGCCCAGGCTGCCCAGCGAGGTGGTGGAGTCTCCTTCTCTGGAGACTTTCCAACCCCCCCTGGATCTGTTGCTGTGTGTCCTGCCCTGGGTGATCCTGCTCTGGCAGGGGGGTTGCACTCGATCTCCAGAGGTCCCTTCCAACCCCTACCATTCTGAGATTCTATGATTCAGAAAAGAAAAATCAACTAGTGCTTGTCTAGAAATCTCTTAATTGACACAACCAGAACCAAAACTCTCTTTTCGCATTTCCCTCCAGTATTTGTTAAAACCAAAAGAAAACACAGCAAACACTTGGGGTCGCGGGAGACGCTTCTCCTTCCCCCGAGTTTACTAAACGGGAGAATCCAGCAGCTCTGCCCTCATTTCCGCCTGGAAAGGCGGATGATTCATCCCTGCGCTGATGTCAGAGCGATGCATATTTATCAATCGCTTCTTCGGCGGAACGAGCGGCGGGAGCTGCTAATGAGACGGGACGCGGCAAATTTATCACGACGCCTCAAGGTGCCAAACCACCCAGAAACCAGCGACCACCCCGTTAAGAGAGAAACGAAGCGACCTAAGACAAAAGTTTTGTTGTTTTGGGAGGAGGTCGGTTATTTTTTTTAAAGTTTCAATGAATTGGATCCTTTTAAACTACAGCTGAGACAAACAGGATTGAAAATAAATTAAATATTTCGCAGGAGTAAACTTTCCATTTATGAAATTTCCTCCCTGCAGCTGTAAGATGAGAAATTAAAACTAGAAATCCAGGTCTCTGATATTATTCCTGCAAAGAGGTGAAGCGTTTCTTTGGGAAAAGAGGCGCTTTATTTGGAATAAGAAACCAGAATAATCCCCCTAGAATTCAAAGCGAAGGCATTTTTTTATTGGCAAGAACGGAACTAAACCGGCTCGGAGAAAAGAAACCCTAGAAAGAAATTATTCTCGTCGATTCGCATGGTAACAAGCATCAGGCACAAACACTTGCCAATGTAATTCCTCCTTTCCACGTCAGAGCTCAATAATTCTTAATTCCGTGCTCCTGGTGCTTCCCAGCTACAAATCTGCCCCATCGCTTTGACAGGACCATCAGAATCCAGTCCCTAAAAGAGGAATTTCTCCATAAACAGGTGGCTTTGTTTTGTCTGAACCTGCCAATATTTCAGGTTATAAAACATCCCCTGAAAAACTCTTGGAAAATTAACATAAAACTAGTCCCTGAGGAGCGTTATTAATTTTTTTTTTGTCATGTAACCCACGTCACGTTCCACTGGCAGCACGAACTCACCGCGAGCGCTGACGGTACGCTGAGGGTTTCCTCCGGGCCATTTGTTTTATCAGATTTATAAAATCCATCTCAAAACCTGGGTAAACTATCCACTCTTAACAACCCTTTAAACCATCACCTGAAAATCTGGAAAAGATTTACAGGCTGACAGTTACGATGTGATTATTTTTTTTTTTCTTTTTGGATTTTGGAGGTGAATATAAAACAGAGATTTGATAAATTATCGGTATCTGCTGCGCTCTACGTCCTGGGCTATCTCAATTTACTGTCACAGAAGGACCAGCAGCCTCTGGTTTTTAAAATATTCTTGCTGAAGGAGCACAAAAATAACCCCTCAACTTCCACCAAAGTGCAAGTAGCAATTGATCCATTGAAAAATTAATATTTTTTTTTGCATTCAAAGCAAAACCAAGGCTCCAGACGGGTGTCTCAGCAGCATGGGGCTTGTGGGGAGGGGGCTGGAGCTAAAGCTGACGGACCTGCTGGGGTGGGCAGGAGACAAGTAAAGAGGTCGAGGCTGAGGTTTGCTCTGCAGCTTGCAGGGTTATCCCCTAACAGCTGCTTCATCAAAGCTGAAAGCGTTTCAGCTCGAGATTTAAACCCCGCAGCCTCAATAATGATAATCATCATCATCATAAAAGTGTCTTTTCTGCCTAACGTTTCTAATCACAGAATTCTGCTAAAGCTGCTAACGGGTACATTTCAGTGGTAGATAGAAAATGGGTTATTCCTCCGGATAGCGTAAATATTCCAGCCAGGCTCTTTCCACAACAGACACACAAAGGTCTTTAACCTTGTAAAAAAACTGATTTCCAGCGGCCAAGCTGTACCCTGATTTGAGTTTAGGTACCTGCAACCAGCACAAAGAGGTGGAAGCTCTGCTTGGTGGCTTTCCAATCAAAGNCCTGGCCTCTCAGCAGAGGGTTCCAGCCCTCCCAGCATTGCTGGGGCTCCCCTGGTTCATCCTTGAACCCAAAATCTTCCACCAGCTCCACTGTAGCTCCAGCAGAAGTTACAAGAAAGGACAATATCAGCAGAAGCTGGATGGCTACAGATTCTGTGAAACAATCATGTCCACAAATCACCTCCCTGACATCCAAAGGCACAAAGCTCATTCAGATGGTCACCTGATCCTCTGCTGGGACGAGAAGCAGAATGTGCAGCCCCAGGCACCATCTTCACTGGCTCAGGAGAGACAGTACAATCTGTGAGGAGAAGGCTGGGGTGATGGAGAGGAACCATCTGCACCGACTTCCAGAGGGGAGTCAGGGAAGGTACTTCCCACGCACCCAAGAATTACATCCAAAAAATCAGAAACATTAAGGAGTAACCTCACACTCAATCCGGGGGTACAACCAACGGCACTGAACAGGCTCCTGTTCCAAACACAGCATCGATAGCTCTTGATGCTTCTTTTACTTTCAAGGAGCTGCTTATTTCAGGACCTCCTTTTCTCTGAGGGTCCTAAGACCCCGTTCAGACTTATTTTCAAATCAACACGAAGGAGAAACATCAGGAGAACATCAAGAGTTCTGTCCAAGCACCAGCAGCTTCAACACCTGGGATTTAAAAGCAGAGCTCCAGGGACAAGCTCTGCTTTCAGCTCCACGTCAGCGGCTCCTCTTTGCGATGCCAACATGGTACTAAAACAAGAACCTGGGAAGAAAACCTCTCGACACGAGGCTCATTTTTCAGCTTTAAATACCTGCCTTGTCATCCTGCCAGCCCTGCCCCAGACAGTGTTCTGTCTCCTATTAATATACATTTTCTGGCAGCCCACACATCCACCCATCTTCTGTCTTCTCCTCTGTTCCTCTGCACGCCCTTCTTGGCTTTCACCTCCTCTTACAGAGTCGTTTTTGTTTTTTTTTTTATTGTATCGCTGCTCCCTTCCCCTTGCTCTACCAGATCGCTCTGTGTCTTTTCCCCTCGCCTTCCTCATTTCCAAAATTAAATGCACAGCTGGGAAGCTGTGGGTGCTCCATCCCTGGATGTGTTCAAGACCAGGTTGGAGGAGGCTCTGAGCAACCTGCTTCAAGGCCATCTCGTTCCAACCCCCCCGCCCGCAGGGGGGTTGGAACGAGATGGTCTTGAAGGTCCCTTCCAACCCAACCCATTCTCTGATTCAAATATTCCTGCTTATATCCTGCTGATGGGTGCTGAGCCCTGTGTAAATATATTCACAGCAACTTTTGTCTTTTCCCAGGAGATCCGAGCACCACATCTGGACCAAGATGTGTATAGACACATGCTGCAAAAAAAAAAAAAAAAGGTGATGCTTGCCTGCTAGAAGTCTTCAAGTTAAAGCAGCAACGGATTGCAAAAGCCGTGGAGATGTGGTGCTGAGGGATGTGGTTTAGTGGTGCCCTGGCAGTGCTGGGAGAAGAGGTGGACTCCATGAGCTTAGAAGGTCTCTTCCAAAACAATTCTATGATGAAATTCAAGTGCAAGTAGAAATGACTTCAGTTACAAAGAAAAAAAACAGGATGCTTCATGAGACCAGAGTCTAAAAGGCCAAAAAGACACCCTGGGATGAAACAAAAAAACAAAAACAAAAACAAAACCAAGATTTCTTTCTAATTATGTCTCAACAGCTTGATTTTTTTTCACGACAGAAAGGAGGAGGTTTGCACATTCCCATTCCCAGATGCTGGCAAGGGAATCCCCGGCAAGTTACCCTCCTCCCTTTGCACGGAGATGAGTTTCAAGAGAGTAGGAAACAAAGCCACCCAACCTGGAAGCCTCAGATGGTTTTGCAGCTCACAAGGACATTCCATCCCCCTTTAAAAGCCACTTTTCCTCCCCAAATGGACTTATTTTCCTTCCGCCTGACATATTTTTTTGTTTGTTTCAGCGAGCTCGCTTCAACCAGTATGAAATTCAGTTGATGAAACGTTCATCGTGCCATCGAGGTAGTTATTTATGGAACGCTAAATATTTAAGGTCTCTGGTGTTAGTGAAGGGAAGCAGAGCCCGAAAAGACACAGCACAGAAAGGCAACGGGGCTTTGTGACAGTGCAGAGAGGAATAACGTGGTGTTCGTGTGTGTGCTGCTGGAAACACAAACACAAGGAACGGTGCCCAGCAGAATGGGAAACGGCAGCTGTCAGGAAGGTCAGCTCTGGACTCTATTACATCGGAGTTTTAACAGGGAGATCCAAAAGAATCACTAATTCTAAACTTTGGAAAAGGGATAAAGTTGCATAAAAGAAAAAACCAAACCTTTCAAGAGAATTTAGAGAATTCCAAAGTGAATTTTTACACAAAGTTTTCTGGTGGAATCTGGTTTATAAGGGAGAGAAAGCCACGTGATCGGAGGTGAGCACCAAGGCTTTATAAGGACACTGCTGTCTGGAGGCCGATGTGTTGGAAGCGGCAGCGCAGATCCCAGCGATGAGGGGGAGAGGAGCTGGCAGCTGCCTTCGGAAACCAGTCCTTAGAAATAATGACAGCGGGAAGCTGTGGTGACTGGGTCACTGTGGGGCATTTGGAAAGAAAGCTGAGGTTTGACCTGACTGGTTTGTACCAGAGGCTTCTGCTGCCTTTGCCTGGGTACCCTCAGGAGAGTGGTCCATAGAACTCCAGACTGGTTTGGGTGGGAAGGGACCTTTTAAGGCATTCCAATTAAAACAGGACTTGGGCTTCCCACACACAAAGCAGCAAAAGGNCAGGCTGCACAAGCCCAACTCTGCCAGCCTGGCCTCCCAGTAGAGGGTTCCAGCCCTCCCAGCATGGCTGGGGCTCCTCTGGCTCTGCTCCAACTTTACGCAATCACAGGAACAGAGAGGAGGAGGAGGAGGCGGCGGCCGATCACAGAACCACAGAGTTAACTGTCAGCTAAAGTGAACACAATTCCACCCCTAACAGAACACAAAGGTCACTCCTTGAGTTTTATCTTTCTTGAAATGATTCTCTTAACACACTCTTACGTGTTAGAGGCAACAAAAAAATATTCCAGTAATCATTAAACTTGTTCATATCAAGAGATCTGGATGAGAAGCGTCTTGGATTTAGTTCCTCTGGACGGCGCATTGCGGTGACCTTACAAGTCCTTGACAAAGAAGGCTCTATAAAGGATATAATTTATCTCCTGACAAACAATGTCAACTGCTAGCAACCATATTTGACTTCGAAAAAATGAGCTGCTTTGTTTTTAATATATTAAAGGAAAGAAAATGAAAGAAAATATTATTGCCTGAATCCAACGTGCCCATCAAAGGGCAAGAAATGATTAAATATTGCTCTTTTTCAGCTCCCACCTTCCCATAAACAACATCACCGAGCATTTCCATGAAACCAAAGGTCAACACTCAGTCTGATTATTTCCAACACAAATTGCATGTAAAGTACATTTTACAACAGAATTCAGCTTTAAAACGTTTAGAGGTGTTGGTATCACCGGCGCATGTTTCCCTCAGGAGATGGAAAGTGTTGGCCACAGAACTAATTGAATTAAAACCTAATTAACATGCCACTGTATTCTTCAAATCCTTCAGCATGTTTGTGTCAACAGCAAAATGTCCACAGTCCAGCAATTTATCAAAGTGCCTCTGATAGCCATTGTATATACTAAAAAATATTTTCCAGGAACCAGAAGAACCTTTAGGATGTCTGGATTTTAGATTATTATTTAAGTTTAAAATTATAGAAGCTTTCAAAAGTCTAAGAGATGTAAAGCAGACAACCCAGGACAGAGACAGGGAAAATCTAATAGCAGAAAGGCTTTCTTTGCGCTTCACGTGTAATAACCACCGCTGGCGGCCAAGTGTTACGCAGAACATGAATAAATTGGATGAGATCTTCCTTATCTGGCAGCCCAAGGCTCCCAGTCCAGCCCTGGTGCATTACACAACTCCTAGGATCACCGACTGGTTTGGAAGTGATCTTCAAAGTCATCTCGTTCCAACCCTCCTGCCATAGGCAGGGACACCTCTCACTAGAGCATGGAGATCTTTGAGTTCAACTCCTGGCCAGAGCAGGATCCCCCAGGGCAGGCCACACACCAACAGATCCAGGAGGGGCTGGAAAGTCTCCAGAGCAGGAGACTCCACCACCTCTCTGGGCAGCCTGGACCAGGCTCTGTCACCCTCACACCAAAGAAGTTCCTCCTCCTGTTGAGGTGGAACCTCCTGGGTTCCAGCTTGTCCCCGTTATTCCTTGTCCCATTATTGGGCACCCCAGCAAAGAGCCTGGCCCCTTCCACTTGATTCCCACTCCTCAGATATTTCTAGATAGGAATCAGCTCCCCTCTCAGGCTTCTCTTCTCCAGACTCAACAGCCCCAGTNAATCAGCTCCCCTCTCAGGCTTCTCTTCTCCAGACTAAACAGCCCCAGTTCTCTCAGCCTTTCCTCACAGGAGAGATGTTAAAGTCCCTTCAGCATCCTCACAGCCTCCCTGGACTCTCTCCAGTAGATCCCTGTCTCCCTTGAATTGGGGAGCCCAAAACTGGATCCAGTATTCCAGGTGTGGTCTCCCCAGGGCAGAGTAGAGGGGGAGGAGAACCTCCCTAGACCTGCTGGACACAGTTTCCTTAATGCCCCCCAGGAGACCATCCAACCTGGTCTTGAACACACCCAGGGATGGAGCATCCACAGCTTCCCTGGGCAACCCAGATCAGTGTCTCACCACTCTCACAGTGAAGAATTTCCTTCTTATTTCCAGTCTAAATCTCCCCTCTTCTAGCTGGAAGCCATCACCCCTCATCCTGTCACTACAAGCCCTTGTAAAAAGCCCCTCCCCAGCTTTCTCGTGGGCCCCTTCAGATGCTGGAAGGCCACAATCACACCCTCACACGACTCCTCCCCATTTCTCCAGTGGGTAAGAGATCGTTTTCATCCCATTTATTTTGAGACTGGCGAACAAAGAAGCCGGGTGAAAATCTTGAAGTAAAACACAGCCCTCTGGAAATAAATTTTTCACATCTAATGAGACCTTTGCACATTTCTCCCACGCAGCCTTTGTTCCACTGCTGAACCTCGGCACCCAGCACAAGCCTGGATATTTATTATTTTATTTTTACATTTCCCCCTTCTTTGTTTTAAGTTAAGTATCTTTCCATTCCTACGAAATTCCAGTAATTCACCTCCAGATGACACGAGGAATTTCTCATGAAGAAAGGTGCTCTCTCTACAGCGACATTTTTATTATAAAGCTTAAAATCTCCACTTCCCCCTGAAAGGGCATAAATACTACATATGGCTGTTGAATCCATAAACCTACACAAACAACCGGCTAAAGAAATTCTAGCGATATTTTACGGCAAGAAAAATCACCAACCACTCAGAAACCAGCTCTCTATAAAAAACCCAACGCGGGACTAAATATTTTATGCCTTCAATTACATCGTTGGTACTGAAAGTTCTACTCCATAGAAGGAAAAAAACGACATTATTTTTTAAATTAGGGCTTGTAGGACACCAAAAAAAAGGTGATTGTATTGGAAGACTGTCTTTACAAACAGCTGTCTTTTATTTTATGAATGAATCTAGCGCTTAGCGGAAAGCGGGATGGAGAAGGGATTGGGCTCAAGCTCCAAACGGTGTCATCGTTCCGCTCAAGCCGTGGAACAAGCTGGTGTTGTTTTCCAGGGCGGTACAAACTTCTTGGTAAAGAAAATCCCTTCTCCGAGAAATTTCTATTAATTAGCGAGAAGAGAAGGTGCAACTCAAGCAAAAACAGGCTCCCCAGCCCTGTGACCACGGAGCGGCCCTGGCCCAACTCTACAGATGGATCAAGTTCTTCTACCCGCTCCATACCAAAGTCTGACCAAACCAGCTTTGCAGTTGGGAATGGGAAAACTGGAGGACGTTATGGGAATGAGGACTTCCAGCTTTTTGAGATTTACGTTGGTTTAACAGGGGAACAAAAGCTGTATAAAGAATTTTTATTTTTTTTAAAAAAAAGGTCTATTCCAGGTATTTTCTTGAGATTAAAAGAAAAGGAATCATCCCTTCCTTTCCTCCATCCCTTCCTTTCCTCCATCCCTTCCTTTCCTCCATCCCTTCCTTTCCTCCATCCCTTCCTTTCCTCCATCCCTTCCTTTCCTCCATCCCTTCCTTTCCTCCAGTTCAATAAAAGGCATTAAACCACAATATAATCAATTTTCATTAAAACTACAAAGTGATTTTAAACCAGACAAGAAACTTGTTGAAGTGAAAGTAGTAATAGTTATTTTCTTAGACGAAAAAAGAAAAACCAACAAAACAAAAAAAAACAAACAACAAAATCAAACCAACTCTCAGTGTCCACGTTTCCATAGAGACAACCTCTATCCTTTTGTGCCTACTAATCTATCTTGGTCGATCAATACTTTCTGGCAATTGTCTCCATGGTAATTGCAACTATAATAATCCCCCTTTTCAGTATGAAAGGAATGTAGGAAAGCCAAACCAAACCAACTCGGGGAAACCCAGCCCGGGTCGGCCAGCAGGACACGCTCCTCTGTCTGGATGGAAAGGGTGTCAGGATTGGTGTTTAGATGAGTTCAGCAATTAGAGAAACATCCAACTGGAAAGGTTTTGGAGCTGGTTTCTCACGGTGTGAAGGAACAGTACGAGGCTCTGGGCATCATGGCTTCACTCTTATCCTGGCACCTCCCCAACAGGAACAAGGAGATGCCAGCCCAGAACACCACGGACCAAAAAAAAAAAAACCAAAAAACACAACAGGGCAAAGAATGAACCTTTACTGACAGAAATCAACAATCACAGAGTTAGGTGGATTTATTTCCACACTGGACACACAGCCAACCTGATCATCCAGGAAGCCTGCAGAAATGCTGCTGAGACCAGAAGGTTGTGCAGCAAGACCTGGACAGGCTGGAGAACTG
>VWZK01013977.1:205010-227516 GCA_013396935.1 Baryphthengus martii | reverse complement strand
ATATATATATACATATATATATATACATACATACTTGATCCAAGGTACGGCTAACACCTCCAACACTGGTATGTCCCCCCTAGGTTTGCCTCTGACTATCCCAGGTTTGTCCCCCTCCCCCTTCAATTCTAGTTTAAAGCCCTCTCAGTGAAAGCGGCTAACTCCTGCAAGAAGATCTTTTTCCCACACTTAGACAGGTGTATCCCATCTCCTCCCAGCCGGCTCGGCATCATGTATACCGAACCATGATCAAAGAACCCAAAGCTCTGTCATCAAAGATATGCATTAAATTACAGTATCGAATGCTTTTCGGCAAAGATGACAGAAGTGAGATTTTTATACCCTCAGCATAAGAGTACAGAATCTTGCAAATCTTTAGGAAAATAACAAGAAAAAAAGAAGAAAGAATATTGTAATAACTGAATCCCATCTCTGAAGTTTCCAGCACCCTCGTGCAGGTGCATGTAAGCGTGCTAATACTTTTTTGGCAAAATATTTGGCAAACCTAAATCGTGCCAAACCACATGGATAACTTGTAATTGCAATAGAAAAAAAATCAACAGTATGTTTTCCAAAGTTGCCTGTTATACCTGCTGTGTGATGAAAACAAAGAAATTTCTAGGGAAGACAAAGGCAAAACCCAAGGATGACTCCCGTAAGGAAAGCTTGAAAGCATAGCCTGTGTCCCTTAGTGAGACAGGTAAAGATTCCCAGAATCTGAGGATCTTGTTTAACTTCACGCTTAGATAGATGTAAGTCATTAAAATGCACAGCCACGTTACTTAACGTGAGTTCAAGTGTGAAACCGCCTCGTAAATTTGTGATTCATGGCAGTGCCTGTCAAAACCAGCAGAGATTCCTAACCCAGGCACGTGCTATTTGAAAATCACAATGCACATTGCAAAGTTTTTGAACACAAGCAGTCTGCTTTCCAGACATGCCGAGCATCTGCAACTCCTATGAAAATCAACGGGGCTCACATCAAAGTAAAGTAGTGGTATCTGTCCAACTCATTTACTCCTGTAAGTATATTTACTGGGAGGACACGCACGCTTCCATCTCAAACGACGGTCGCAGCCAACTTGACATGTAACACTATAAATTGCGGCACATTTTTTAAGGATAACAAGAGCCAAACAGCTTTGCACTGCTAATACAAACCACTAGTGAGAGAGAGAGAGAGTGCCTGAGAGCAGTCAGACCGATTCACCTGGCTAGTGCTGACCCAGGTGAAGTGGGTACTGCTGGCAGGTTTTTGTGCATTTCCTTTGCCAGAGATTAATGCCCTTTTCTAACGAAAGTTTTTTTTCCTTTTGCCTTCTCTTCCTTTCTTTTCCCTCCCCTTTTCCTCTCTCTGTCATTGCATTAAATTGGGTTAGAAAGTCGACAAACGGTGAAAATGACAGGGCTAAGAAAGAAAGAACCTTTGGCAGGGCTGCCAGGGAGACAGGGACATCCAACAGGGAGTGGGAAACATTTCCACCTGGCTGAGGGTGATGATGAGTGGGTTAGTCTGTCCAGCTGTGCCTCATGCCACGGTGAATTCCGCACGATGAGAGGGGCTGTGAGGATGAGCAGGGGAATGGAAAGGCTCCTCCTTACATAAGGAGGCTGATACACACCGGTCTGGCTAGTATGCAGCAAATAAAGACCAGGAGGAAAGAGGATGGCTCTTCCTCAACACCTCAGGAATGACAAAACAGGAGAAAGGTCACTTAAGCTACAGGAGAAGAGCTGCTTAAAAACACACGGGTATAAAATTCCTGGTGAGAGACCAGGCAGAGGTTCCTGAGGAGCAAAGCAAGGGAGGCTCTGTAGAGCCCCTCAGCAGTTATTTTGGTTTGAGCTGCTTAACCAAGAGTTCAGCCTAACCAGGCACATTGTGGGAAAGCAACACCTTGGCTGCTCCTCAGCTTAGGCTGCCCCTCTTACCCTCATACCCTTCACAGGAGCTCACAGATGGGCACCCACTGCCACATGGGGCAGAGGGTCAGGAGCAGTCCCAAAGTGGTCGGTTTGGCAATCGAGGGGTAAAATCCCCACTGACCATGGAAGTTGTAGGTGGGAAAACCAGTGAGGAGCTAGAGGCAGTAGATGACACCAAAAGGGAAGAGGCTGGTGCGCAGGAGAAGGAGCAGGCTCTGTTCTGATGTCCTAATCAAGGCTAAGCCGTGTGTTACCAAGCAGCCATGATTTGACGTTACACTGCTCAGACATCAAGGATAATCAGGCCAGCCAAGTTCAGACTCAGAATGTGTGGAGGAGGCCATGTGAAGAAAAAAAAGTTGCAGCGCAGTCTCATCTGTAGTTTGAGTTTTTTGTTTTCCTAAAGTATTTGCAAATGAGAACTTTTTTGGGCTGGAGTGGCAGTGACTGACAACAGTAAGCTTTTAACTTAGATCAGCATCACCGGCTCTCTGAATATAAAAATAATTAATTTGTTTTCATATTTCCAGCTCAGTAAAAATACAAAACCATCACCAGGGTCCATCCTTTCGACTAAGGCAGTGTGGGAATTTACACTCCCCAGGCTCTGCTTGAATACTTGAAGTACATTTGACTTTTACTCCAAGTAAGACAGTTTTTTGTGACTTGCCTCAATACATTTTCAAAGAGGGGAGTGTCCACACATGGAGTTACTCTGCAATAACTACCCAGGCAGGCAAGTCCTAGCAGCAAGCACTAGAAGGAAGCATTTTCAGTGCAAAGCACCGAGCCTATGAGCGCTTACTCACACACTCGCTTTCATGCAGATCATAGAATCTTAGAATGGCTCAGGTTGGAAGGGACCTGAGAGATCACAGAATCCTTGAGGCTGGAAGAGACCTCTAAGATCATCAAGTCCAGCCTATGACCTAACAACACCACAGTGCCATGGTCTAGTTGATAAGTGTCACATCCAATCTTTCCTTAAACACCTCCAGGGATGGCAACTCCACCACCTCCCTGGGCAGGCCATTCCAGCGCCTAATGACCCTTTCCATGAGGAAGTGCTTCCTAATATCCAACCTAAACCTCCACTGGCGCAACTTCAGGTCGTGCCCTCTCCTCCTGTCACCAGTTGCCTGGGAGAAGAGCCAGACCCCCACCTGACTACACCTTCCCTTCAGGGAGTTGCAGAGAGTGATGAGGTCCCCCCTGAGTCTCCTCTTTTCCAGGCTGAACAAGTCCAGTTCCCTCAGCCTCTCNCAGCCAGTTTTTAACCCAGGTCAGGGTGCATCTGTCCAAACCGCAGGCTGCCAGGTTGGATCATCTAATCCACCCCCCCTGCCACGGGCAGGGACACCTCTCAACTAAAGCAGGTTGCTCAAGGCCTCATCCAGCCTGGTCTTGAACACCTCCAGAGAAGGGGCATCCACAACGTCACTGGGCAACCTATTCCAGAGTCTCCCCACCGTCCTATTGAAGATCATCTTCCTAAGATCCAGATTCACAGGTTCTTCCTAAGATTCATGAATTGGAATAATAAGCGTATCTATTAGGTTTCGTAGAGCTGCATATGCCAAAATAATTACAGGACTGGGATCCTGCGTTTTAGAAAGAGATGCATGCTGTGCCTTAGAGCATCACCTTAAAGAAAAACACTAGCATTCAATCCAGGGATTCATGTATCCTATCATCTCTCCCGTCTCTCTGATACCATTCCTGGATAATTCACACATGTTCACTCATATGCAAACTCTACGGCACGTCTTCGCCCCAGGGGAAAAAAAAAACCAAACAAAAATCAGAAAAAAAAAATCTAAAAATCAGCCAGCTGTTCCAAAATTCAGACATTTCATTAACACAGTTTACTGGCTGAGAGCGCCAAGCAAAACAGAGACAATTAATAATAATGGGGACTGAAAGGTCTGAGACAGCTTATGAGTAAAGGCTTGTATCAGTCGTTTAAAAAGGACAAACTCGCTCCTGCCTGGAGTGATAGGGAACAAAGGGGGGGTGATGTATAACCGGGGACGAAAGAGACTCTCTCCGTGGCTTTTGTAGATTCCTGGGTGAATGACAGGAGCGGCAGGAGCAAATACCTCTTTTCATTCGCTCAGCCTGCTGGAGAAGAATAGCAGTGCTTGCCAGTGAAGCTGCAGCTGTGCTCCGGCTCCATTTAATCACTGCCTATGACTGAGGGTTAATTAGCTGCCATTCTTAAAGCTATTTGTTGTTCTAATGAAGATTTGCATAAATGTAAGGCTAGGGGGTAACTGATACTTGATTCTTCCCTTCAGAGAGGACAGGGGTGGAAAACTCGCCCATCCCAAGTGTTTATGTTTGTGGGGGGATTCAGTGTTGCCTTTCCATTTGACCTGATCTGCTTCTGGCTGATGGATGGTGAACAAAAGAGTTCAAAGGTGCTTATCAAATCGAAAACGCTATTGGGTTTCCGCCTTTAGAAAGGGGCAGACTAGTTAGATGAAGAAAGGACCAAGAGATTAGAAAATCACTATCAGCTGACAGAGAAGAAAATACATATATGCATTTTTCTATATATGTATGTGATATATTTCAGTGATAGGTATCTCAGTGATATATAGATCAGTGGCATATATATATTTAGATATGTATGTGATATATTTCAGTGCTATAGAGATCAGAAACATATCTGTCCGTCTGTCTCTCTATCTATCCATCGAATTCAATCTGGATGGCAAGAAACCAATCATTTGTTAGTGATAAAATGTCATTAAAAAAATGACCAGAACAAGCTGTAGCATATGAAGCAATACACTGAAAAGAACGAACTTGTACGTTTTCGCAAGCCTTCTGTTGTGCACCAGTAACATTCAAAGTTCACTTTTTAATATCTAACATGAAAGAGGCATAATCCCAAAGGAAGGCAAAAATGACTCAGCACTTCACAGCTACCTGCTGTTAGCATCTCAGGAGAGGGGAATTCACAATACAAATTAAGAAGCGGCATTGATTCCTCCAAAAGATAGAAAGCAGCGACAAAATCTAAAACTGATACATAATTAAAGAGAACAAATCGAAATAAAACATCATCAAATTGTTTTATTTGCTGCGGACACGGTGATGCTCACAGCTACGAACTGAAAGGAACCGGAGAGAAGAACAACCTCCTGTTTTCAGTGTAACTCATTACACAGCATAATATACTACAGGTAAGTGTTTTCTGTTCCTCTTACGCACCTGGTCAGCTAAAACTGCTGCATTTGGAAAATAATCCAAGGGAAAGAAAAACATTGAGTGGGCAAAAGGAGTAAATTTCTAAATTTCTAATCAGGACTGGGAAGTGGCCAGCTTTCAGGTTGACTCTATCCCTCCAAAGAGGGGTGACCACAAATGAGCACATACCTAGGGCCAATCTCTCGATCCCAACATAGCTTTGAAGTGTCTCTAGCTCTTCAACTGGTCTCTGAGACACTTTTGTCATCTATCTGCCTGACTTCCTACAGGCACCTCTGCCAATTTTGGGGTGGACACTAGCAGAAGTCAATCTTCCAGAGATATAAGCAGAGAACACCCAACAATAAGTGTGCCTGAAACAGTAACACGGGGCTTCTCTACTGCTCCAGCTCTTAACACTAGATACAGCAGCAAACCCACACGAAAATAAATAGTCATTTTTTACCCACTTCCATTTTATTTGGGCTTTGAAATAATCTAGTTTTCTGTTACAGCTTTTGACTCAGCTGCTGATTACCCAAGAATCTCACATTCTGCTGTCTTCAAAGCAGTTTTTAGCCCTTTGGTTGGGGAGAAAAGTTTTGAACCAGGAAACCTAAAGGTTTAAAAACTAGATGGCAAATAAAAAAACCAACCCAAACTATTGAAGCGTACGATAAAAAAAATAAACGAGCAATGACCCTCACGATGTGTAAACAGATCACTTATTTTTTCCTTAACGATTCTTTAAGATAAACTACAATTTTCCAAGGCTAGAGTTGGAATCACTCACTGGTAGATAGGGTAAGAGAAAGTGGAAGTTACAGCTCTAGTGGTCAACAGCAGAAAACAAATCTAAAAGAGCTGAGGGAAGAGGTTAAGTACTATGCTAGTTAATAAGAATGACAGCTTGCTTTGAATACTCATACTGGCTGTGCAGGATATTGAATAAACCTCATTTAAATTAATTTTCATTATTTGTAGAGTCTGTGTTAGACATCTATCATTGTCAGCACTATTAATATTCTTTTCAGAGACTGTATTATCAGCATATTTAAATGAAAGCTTTCCTTTTCAATATTTATTAACTCATTAATATTTCTTGGTACTAATATCCTGGTTGTAGTATCCAAATTAGTGCCTACTACAAGGTATTTTCTACTGATTAAACTTTTTGAATGAAAACATTTTTATTCTCAACTACTGCAAATGCGCTTGAGCTCCTGACATTGCATTTTCTTTCTATACTATGTCTTCATTTAAATGAATGCCATGAAAATTTTACATTTTTTGTAGGTTTTTTAGTAGGGAGCAGTACAACAGCACACTGGCCACAGTGTCATAGCTGGCTGAATGAAGGAGAGTGTGAAAGTCAATTCATCTTACCCGGATTGCAGTCTGTGAGGAGGGAGCAGATGGAGAGGAGAACTTTAGAAATGGTTAACGCCGGACTCCAGTTGTCTTTCAAAATGTCCAGGCAGATGACACCTTGGCTGTTGATGTTACAGTGGTAGATTCTTGTCCGAAATGTTACCTAGAAGAGACAGTGTGTCTCAGTACAATGGCGTTCAAGGCAATAATTACATGATTATCAAGCAAGTAAAAAAATTACACCAACAACCATTCTGCTTTCCTGGTTGAAGTGACAGTATGTTGCTACTGTCAGTTGAAGAGATAAACCTGCTTCTGGAGAGTCATGAAAACCAATGATGATGCTCCTGTTATGATTTTATTCAACATCACAAGTTCCAGTGATTTCAGTAGGATTGAGATCAGGACACTTAATCAGTAACCAGAAGAGAGGATACAAGTGAAATAAGACAATACCTGCTTTCCTTCTCTTTAAAGAATTCATTCTCTTAACACTGAAAAATTCTTCCCCTTTGGATTAAATCGAGCAGCTTTGACAAAATAATGTAAAGAAAAGACAGTAGATTTCTGGTATTAAAATACTACATTCAACAAGAACTACCTTTTCTCTTAAGTACTTTTCCACATAAATCTGGGAAAGCACTTTTGGAGCCCACTGTCATACACCAGTGAGTTCTGTGACAGATCCTAACAAAGCAAGTTCATCAGCCTTTAAATGCACCTGTGTCTTAAAGGTGTTGCCAATATAGGATAATTTAATCGTTTGCCACTCCATACTTTACATATTTGTAAGTCCTTTCCTTTTTTTCCCCCTACAATCGTGGTTTCACTTACTGTTTTCCAGCCTAAGTGCTTCACTTCCAGGACTCTTGTAAGAGTTTAAAATGTTTCTAGTACAATGGGCTCAATTCATCTAAACACTAGAGCCAGATGATCTGATTTTCCTCCCTCTTTAGGAGTCAAAGCACAGTCCACATGTGGAGTGAAGGAAGTCTTCTGCAAGGTCAAGAAAGTAATGGCTAGTGATGAAATTAAATGTTCATCTACAAAGGGAAGATGTTTTGAACAGGAAGGTTACAAATATACAACAGGAGTAAACTACCTTACATGAAGGGGATGTCAAAACAGCTACAAAGGGAGAGAGCTACAATGAGAATTGTAGCTCAGTGCTCATCAAGCGCCCAGACAGATTAACTCCAGGCACTCTTATACTTGAGATATAAGTCAATCAGGGAATGCTTCTTAGCAGGGTGTCCCATGGCTCCGGCAAATGCTTCATTTTTGTATTGCATGCTTACTCCTTGTACATTGTTGGAATAAAATTTTGCTTCATTCTTTTTTTCCCAAACAGAGGCGTTTTCCTATGCTTCCAGGATGAAAAATCTGAGGACTTTATTCAGTGGTATTCCAATACACCACGTAACAAGATACCTGTGGTATCCCTGAATGGAAGCACAACAAATCCACTGCACAGATTAAATTATATCCTCTAAATTATTTATAGGCAGGTCGGTCTGAGCTTGTAACCTGCTGAAGAGAAGGCCATCGATTTGAGCCTGTATAATGTGCATCTGTTTTGCTGCCAGCTGAGAGGACAGACACATTGCCACATGTTGCCCTGCCTCAGTTGCTTCAGAAGCATCCAAGCAAGGATACTGGGAATTTGGCAGGATTCACAGAACCACAGGGATCATGGAGGCAGCTCACACCTTTCATAAACTGTTCAACACCACTGCCAGCTGAGGCTACCTGGAGGATAAATGTAGGTGGGACTCCACCCATTTGTAGTCGGAAAGGTATTTTTAGCAAATCAAATTAGACTTGAAATGTAACATTTTTTCACTATGAACACACCTTAAACCTACGACATCGAGGAAGGTGCCCACTCCCAAGACAAATCTTGCGGCTTATCCCTGACAAACATGTCACCAACTCACCCAAGTGCCTGCCTAAGTACAGAGAGACCTTTTAATGATAAAAAATGGAAGTCTTCGGAATTTCCAAAGAAGCTCTATAAATGACAGCCTTAATCACTGGGAACTGTGGTCTGACGGTGGTGGGTAATGGTGTTGCTATCCCAAAGCAGCACAGAGATGCTTTGGGACCCGTGCAACCGGGATGACATTTTGCTTTCCTCATCCAGATACCGCCTCAAATTGCAGCTCATGTGGGAAATGCTAACAAGTAACTTTCTGGCTGCTGTGTTTACCATATCCACATTTTAAAGTTGTGCAGGGTTGTTCCTATTCTATGTGGAGAGAGAAATCAAGTGATAATATCATTCCAGGGGAGCTACATTGTTTTTATTATGGTCATCTTTTTGCCTTTGATGCCACTTAAACGGTTCCTATAAACGGTTCACTCTAATTCCATTTATCCCCTAATGAAAACACCTAAACAATCCCATACAGGGGCTCAAGGGAGTGTGTGGGTGTACAGGAGACGTTCTCCTCAGACAGTTGAATGGTAGAGGAGTAATTTGTCTCTTCTATGGACTCAATCTCTTTGATTCCACAGTTTTAAGAGGGTATCCCTCTTGCTGAATAAAAGTGCAGGTCAGAAAAATGCAAATCACAGGAAACAGGGAATGGGACTATCTTCTGAAAACTCTAAGGGTACTATAAACAAGTTTTTGAAAGGTAACGATAAGGAATTTATATTCAATCAGTTTTGGAAGTAAACAATAATAAATCCGTCTGTTTATCTACTGCTGAATGCCAAACCCTTCTGAATACTGTAAACAGTATTAAACAGATAAAATCCCCTTATATAGTCTCTAAGAAAAAAATGAGGTTATCTATTCAAAAGGGAGAAAAAATGATTAGAAAGAAAAGAAGTAAATGTAAAGCTATGGCTGGCTGTTCACTGGATAAGCTTTAGGGCTGAAAAAAAGACTGTTTCTAAAACCTGGGAAGAAAGAGTCAAGATGCATTTTAGGTGAGTTATTGGAGGCAACTGGCTGTAGGCAAGAGAAGTCACCTGGATCTCAGAGTGATTTTGAACACCGGCTTTCCATTGGGATGCCGGGCTAAAATCACTCACTACCTCTCTTTTGCACTGAATATTCCTGTGGTAGGCCTAAATCCAAGCACCAGTGGCGCTGGCATCCCTGCATGCCACTTGCTTAAGCTTCGCTCAGGGATTCAGTGACAGGCATGTAAAGGCACCGCAGCTCTGAAAAGGCTGGTCCCACAAAGACACTTCATGCCCTTTCAGACTCCACCAAATTCAGTCATAATTCTCTTCAAAAACACATCACGAGGAAGAAATGATTGTTCAGTTTTGCACATTAGCACGTGAGGGGTTACTACAGCGTGCACTCAGGAATTGCTTTCTTCAGCCTGTTTGGGCTCAAACCCTCACCTTCCATTCCTCATTCCTCCCACTGAAGCCTGGTGACTGTGCAGGGAGAGACGAAAGATTGCCAGTCAACCAAAGAATAAACAACCACCACCACCCTCTTTTTGCTCAGCCAACGCTTGGAAGCAGGGCTGAGATCCCAGGGCTCTCATTCCCACAGTTTGGGAAAGTTCCTTTCAAGCTCTTTCATTTTGTGTAAGGCTGCAGTCCTTCAAGCCTGCCTGAGATTAAACCTCTGTATCCCTCAAATATTCCCCAGGAGTTCTCTTTTAATAAAACTGCAGTGGCACTGCCTGAAGTGGAAGAAGTTGTACTGCATACAGAAAAGGTTATATATATATCTGTATCTCTAAAAATATGATGCCATTTATGACGAAGTTCATGGAGCTCAGGAGGGGAGTAAGCAGTTCCCATCTCAGTTTATCAGACCTTATGAGCAATAGATTTGTCTGCTAAAATAGAATAAAAAACCAAACCAAGATCAGACCTACACTTCTGAGTCATATTAGAAAAATACTCTAAAAAAACTAAAATGAAAAATATCTACAGCTCAGAGTGACACGATTTTCATGCAATAACCTTTACATTAATTGGCATCCTTCAATTTCTTACAGAGTACATTTCATTTTATCTATGGCTGCATGTCTAAGAGAGGGTGATGCATCTCTGGTTTCTAACTACAGATTTGTAGCATGCACATGAACAACTGTTGAGATACTTAACGGATTATCACATAAAGCACATAAGAAATGACTGACCACACGGTGCTCACTATTAAAGAGCATGATTTAAATACAAGCCAAGGAATGAACTTCAGCCAGTTCTTCAAAAACTTGCTCCTACCTAATTTCAGTTGGTAAAGAATAGCTATAGTTTATTTTATGGAAGGATGTCATTTGCATTAGTGGGAAATAATAAGCTATAAATACTTTTGCTTGACCTACACAAAAATTTGATGTGCAAACTACTCTCGGTTTCTGTAGCAAAATGCACCACGTGAGTCATCGCCAGCCCAAAGTGGTAACAATATAAAAGGGATATAATAACATCTACGTGAGTAAACCTTTAATATCGCTGAAAATGAAACAGCATGCAATATGTCTCACTGAACACACTGTTGTGGGGAAAAAAATGGAGCAAGCACAGCAATAACAGAAATCTGCATTATATAAACATGCTTGTGTTGCACACAGATTTAATAGCAAAAAAAAATTAAAATGTAAGAAGGGACCTTGATAATCTTTGATGTACCTGAGAGGACAAATAAAAAATGATCCCAAACTCTACAAAGGTTTCTGAAAATAAAGGAAGAGCAGAAAAGAACAAGGGAAATGGGTTTGGGAGATGGTAAATAGTGATGACCTAATAGGATGTACTTAAGGTTAATCTGAGTTTGAGAGCTAGAAACGTAAATTGTGTTAATAGTGATAGATGCAAGCTAAAGTGTGAGTCTGACTCATAAGATTCATTTTAACAATTTAAGTTAGAAATATCAAGGAATGCCTTTTTTTTTTTTTTTATTAATGACTCCTGTAAGCACTGTTTTCTATTACACTACAGATAGAAGTGTCCTTAAGAGCCAATAACATATGAAATAAGTATGAAAAAGTAGAGTAGAAGCCAAGGTATAAGGCTGAATACATGAAATCAGCAGTAAGTTTGTACCACAGGAGAAGGATTGCACATGATGATATTTAGTGCATAGAGATTAGCATTTTATGACAATTATATCTAAAAAAATGAAGATATGTTTAATATTACCATTAAGACCAGATTCTAAAGACACTGTGCATTATATTTGAAAAGGAAAAAGACACTCCTTGTAGTCAAGCAGTTGATTTAAAACAGCTAAGCTTTCAAATGCTGAGACCAACTTTTCAGTCAGTCGATAGACATACGAGATTTACAAGGAGGAAATGGAGTTTTCTGTTATTTTAATTTTGATTTAGAGGTGATTTAGCATATTGCAGCTTTCAAGTCCTGTGAACCTTTCAGTCAGCTGAGATTAAAGTCCCTAGCAAGATTAATTGTAGAGTTGGGATTAAGAGATTTTATAAATCACTCACATTCAAAAATAAAGCTATCAGAGTACTAGGATAATGATAGATATATCCATATTGTATCAGCTACAGCTAAATTGAATTGACACTGTAATAGACTGAACGCAGTCAAATATGAGAGTAGACGTTATTAATAAAGATTATTCTTGATGAAAATGCAGACGCCGCTGCCACGGCAATTCCTGGGGGGAGAGTTCTCTTGAAGAGCATTCATTTCTCTGCAAACACCTCTATAAAAGACCCTGCTATGGCTTCCTGATTCATCAAGGCTTCTTGCTCCGGAGGGACAGGATATGCAGGATAATAAAATTACTGCCCTTCCTACAGTAACTATAGTGTACGGAAAGGTGAAGTGTTAATCTGTCACGATGGCTAAACTTTAAAGGATCTCATATCAAAAATTTGCTTACTTGGGGAATTCACTGATTTCTCACGTGGACTGAGGACAGAAGCCAAGCTGAAATTCTTTCTGTCAGATCAGGCTTTGATACCCCCTATTCCTCTAGACGTGTATACACATATAGACACAGGCACACCCAGATACACACCCTGCTCCTCCCCAGGGGACATTTATTCCTAGCTATAGATCCCAGTCAATATCCCAACTAAAGAGACAGCGCAAGAGAGGGAGCTTGCCTTTGCTAAAGCCAAGGGGTGAATTGTCTGAATCCATTAAGGATGAAAGGAAGATAGTTAGGAAAAAAAAAAAAATCTCAAAGGTATTTCTTAAAACCTTTGAGGAGTCACAAAGGCACTGGAGAAATGTAAGGTAATTTCTTTGGAAGGCCTTCGAAGTGTTTTTACGCATTTTTTGAAGTGGCTGCTCTGCTGAGGGCACAGCTTTCTCTGTTCTTCAGCTCACTGAGGGAGAGGCTGTGGTTTTGGGCTGAAGCGAAACCTCACCTTGTGACCAAGACCTGAAGCTTCAGCAGCATCTGGGCTTGAGCAGAAGGCAAGATCACACCCACATCTCCGGCTCGCTTTGTCTGTTCCTCAGCTCCTGCACACCCAGCGTCTCAGAAACCCAACGTGACCCGTAGGATGCGGCGGCAGGCTGCCGCTTTCTTGCTGACTCAGCTCATTTCCACAGCGCTATGGAAGCTTCCTCACAGTGGAGGTGACGAAATGTTTTTAATTGATTAGAGCCTCCCAGAAAGCCAAAGTTAATTTGCTCGTTCTCAGATGAGCTGTTCTAAAAATCATCTTATCTGGTTGTAGAGATAAGGAGGAGTTGGGCTGGATGGCCCTCCATCGGTGGAGCCTTTTCAGGCTGCATAGGTCAACCAGAGAGAAACTTTTTTGGGGAAGAACAACTCCCTCTCGAGCATGAGTGTGCTGCAGTCGGAGCGAAGCCAAATGCCTTTGATTTAAAAGGAAAGCAGAGCTGAAAGGGTCAGTGACCTCTGGCTTGGAAAGTCTGGAGTCCAGTTTCAAGGCACGGGACAAAACTGAAAGACTGAATCAGACTTCAAAGGGGGGAAAAAATGAATATCAAAAAAGCAAATTATCCTCTGACTTACCAGATGGTATATTCTGTTTTCACAAAGAAAAACTTCATTTGATATTATGCTTCTGGCTTAGCTTTAGAGAGACACTGACATGTTAAGGGAAGACAAAAAGAAAAATATGGATCTGTAGAGGAAGGACTGTTTGGTGCAGACTGGGAGGGAAACCTGATGGCAGGGATGTTTGGCTACACAAAATTAGGAACGTGACCTGAACCGCGGAGTATAATTAGAGAACATAAAGATTAAAGATAAAAATTTTAAATTTTAAAAAGATGTGATATTGAAGGCTCCAAAGGTGTAAAAACTGAAGAAATACATAAACCCAGAAGTTTTGAATAGATCCTTTGTTTAAAGAAAACCTGACTGAATAAGTGATTCCATTTCTTTTACATAATAATAACAAGGTGGGAAAGCAGGCTAACTATCTGGAAGACCAAATGAAAATTACCTTGTACATATGTTAAAAAAACAACCCCAAATATAGGTGAAACATCTTTTCTTCATGTGCAAATGTGTTCTCAGATGTTTAATTTTATTTTAATTAATGTTTTCCAATATCCAGCAAAGGGCCCCATGATCAGAATAGGCATCAAGAGTCTTTATAGAAGGAATCTGGATCCTTTAGAAAATACTGACAACTTTGTATAGCACAAACCAAACAATGGCTACATCACAAATGGATTTGAATTATAATAACAAAAATACAAGACATTTATCCAGAATTCACTTTGAATGTATTTTTCGTGTTTTGAAAATTGTTTTACCAACATCCCCGTGCAACACGCATGATAATAGAGCACAGAACTTCTGAGAACAGAGAACGAAAAGGGATTGTGGAAATCTCTTTGCAGATTTTAATACACTTTGGATTAGGCCTTTTAACAGTAACTATAATAATGTGACACGGGCATTTGCCTTTGGAACCTCAGCCTCAGTCATGTAATTGCATCTGGGAAATAGTTTCTGTTTCTTCCCAGGTCTTCCGTGGTCACATTTCTGGAAGATCAATTTTGACACTACTCTTTTAAATGTTTCCCCACTTCATAGGAAGAGAGGGATAAAAATGGCCCACAGAAATCTCAGGAGTAATGTATAAATTCAACTGTAGCGAGAAATGTGAATTAGACCCTTTCTGCTCTGTATTTTAAGGGAGGCGATCTTGCTGACACTCAGGAATACGTTTTATGTCTTTCTCAGTACATTCCACAGTCTTGCACTTGTTTTCTAGATTTTTTAAGATGCTGGAGCCATAAGGAGTTGCACTATACTTAGAAAAAATATCTAAGAAGATCTGTTCCCCTAACCCTAGGACCCACAATTTTGAGAACACCACCAAATATCACAAATCTTGTGGTGAAGTAGAAGAGACGTCAACACCCAGTGACACAGATAGCACGGTACCGTGAGGCCATATGCTACATTCCATATACTTACTACCTTCCTTTTGTTAGAAATAAGCATGTAGAGAACATATTTAACCATCATTTCCCAACAACACCGACTGGCAGCAACTACCTTGCGAGACGCTGTCACCTTCCCTCATTGCTTGGTTTGGGATTTCCCAAACTATTTTACCTATGAATCAGTGTCCTAGGGTCTGGAAAACAGGCGTAATGAAATAGCAACAGTTTGAGACATCTTCTGCTAGTACTGAAATTTTACAACAGTGGCTGAACTGAATAGAATTAGGACCCATGTGTAAAGAGATATGCTAGAAATCTATCAGTTGTAGTTGACATTAGTTCCCCTTGCACATGTTCTCACTACTTTCTAACTGATAACAATTTCTCTCATCATAAATACTGGCCTTTTAGTAATACAATATGGCACCATCAACTCTCTCATCCTTTATGAAGCAGCACTTGTTCATATGATTTATAAACACACCTTTCTGACAAGAATTGGCGTTAAGATAACGGCAATCAGAAAACTAAGACGAAGGAGAAGAATCCCCTCTGTTTCATGTTTCATTAACAAGCCATGCACAGCCATGTCTCAAAATAATACATTTGCCAAACACAGCTGAGTATGGATTGAAAAAGTCTTTAGCTCATGACGAAACAGCAAACTGGACCTTCACCTTGTACTTTGAGAGGATGCCTGTAGCACATATTGCCTCAAGACTCCACAGATTCAACAAAGAGACAAAAGATATCCCTCCAAATTGTATTTCAGATCTAGTTCTTTACATACTAGGTTTGGATCTCTGAGGGAACTTCCAGCTCTATTTTATACTCAATAAATCCATTTAGTGGACATGCCAATAACCATTACATAATGCAATTTGAATTTGCTGGAGGACTGGTTGCAACTTTTGCATGATAGCTACTACAAACAGACTAAGCCCAGTCAAGAATCAAACAAAAGGAGCCTGTTAAGATAGACCTTGTGCAACAAGAAAGAAGTCTAGACTGGCGTGGGCTGGGAGAGAGGCATTAAGAACAGGGCATCCGTGCCCAAAGCTTTAACTAACTAAAGGAGAAGCTTTAAAGTTTCATATTCTTTCTTCACTGTGTAATCTCAGTTACTTAAATCAGAAAATGTGCAGTCAGCAAGGTGTGCAACTCCCGTAAGACTTGTCAGTGACCTCAAAACTTCCCTAAACTGGAACACTAGAAGCTGGAGACAAAATAAGACAATCTCTCATACTGCTCTGCTGACCCATCTGTAGGTCACTGACTAGGAAAGCCCAATTTGCAGAATGACAAGTACTTTGAATTCATACCTCTTATTCTTTTTTAAAACTTTTCCTGACGATATCAATGTCAGCTACTATAAACATGACTACTATGGCATTAAAATTTTGTTTATAAACACTTTTCTTTCAATAGGGTACTCGTGGTAATGAAATAAGAATCAGCTACTCTCCCTTTTAAAGCAACACCCTCTATTATAGACCAACAGGGCATACCAACCTGTTCACAACTATGTCAAAAAGAAGGTAAATATTTTTGCTCCCATCCTTCCTCCCAGGGACCTGTTCCAGACCTCCTCTCTCCACAGAAACAAGATGAACAATTCACCCCTTCTCACTTTATTTCATAAAAGACAGGCCCATCAATTTATTTGATTCTATTAACAGCCCTGCAGGGTAAATTTTGCCAGTTTCTGTTCCTCTTAGTGGACATGTGTGTTAAGAATTGCACTTGCTCTTCCAGATAAGGTCTTACAAGTGTCTTGTATATGACACTGGTAATTCCTTATCCCTACAGGCAATGCCAGAGGATGCATCTTAGGAGTGCATTTGCCTTTTTTTAACAGATGCATTAGATGGGTGGTTTGTACTAATCCTGTGAGCAGCCAATAAAGCCCTATCTTGACGCTCTGCTTCTCAATGACACTCTGCACTACCACATTTCATCCCCTTTCTGTTTTTCCAGTCTTCACAATCACTAAATTTTTCCTGTTTGACATTCCTAGTCTACTCGATCATGGCAATGACCGGCCACCTCCATGTTATTAGTACAGTTCTACATTCGTGGTTAGGGCCATGATTGACAGCATTAGAAAAAGAATCCATAAGGAATTCTGTAAACCTGTGTCTTCCATGCCAGTTTCTTTTCTCCACACTCTTCCAGAAAACTGATGTAAAGCAATTACTTATAACTTCATGAACAATAGTGCATCCAGCATCTGCAGAAGTAATTTCTATGGGGTAGTGCAAAAGGTGCATATTCTTGTCAGACTGCCACAGGCCCCTGGTGAATGATATGGGCCAACAGGATATTTTCAGTATCTTCAGCTGCTTTCAAAGGGTGCAACTCAAATATAAACACTTTCACATTAGAAACAAATCCAATTCAAACAACTGCTGGAAATTTTGCAGCCATCTTCTAAATAAAGCCGTATCCATCCAGCCATATTGGCAACATGCAGGCAAATTTTAGGCAGTCATTAAAATTCTTTCCATCAAAATACCCAGGTTAAATATTCATCATTGCCTTTGAAGTTTTATACTTCATCCTACAACGATATACCAACATGCACATAAAAAAATACCACAAGGAGAGGACTCCTATCAGACTTTCAATATCCTCCTACTAACCTTAGGTGGTTTAAAAGGGTAGTCCGGTGAAAATGTAATGTCAAGGAAGAAAACTCCACCTTCATACACAGACCCTGGAGGTCCCAGTATAGTTGACCTCCATTCATAAATGTTGTCTCCTTTGGGTCCAGCACTAAAATAGAAAACAAACATATAACATAATAACCACAGAGAATCAAGAATACACTGCATCAGTTACACGCTACTAGTAGTACTGCTGGTTTTGCAATAAGTTGAAATTGTGTATCTATCTCATTCCTTTAGTCCTGGATAAAACATGTAAATGGTGTCCTGAGCTCTGTCAGTGAATTGATATATTCAGCCAAGAAGAAGTATTAAACTCTTCTTACAAATTATTCAGATAAGCACAGAAAAAAATCCTGGCTGTCTTATCTCCAATATTTCAGTGGGCAAATGTGAAGTATTTACAGTGCAAGAATACAGAGACTTTGCTGAGATGTCTTGACACTGTCTTGCCTCACAAGCCATCCTATTTTCACCCACCTCCTCATCCACCTACCTCCTCAGTCAGTAGCAGTGTAATTACACACATTATCATCCAGCACAGACTGTACTAAAGACTGAGCAAGGTACAAAGGACCTTGCAAGCTGCACTTTCTAAGTTACCAATCGAGGGTCTCCAGTCACTAGTACAGAAGGCTGCTTTACTCTGCAATCGTTACCCTATCTTAAAAATATTATAAACAAGAATTGGGTTAAACTGTTGGATTATGTTAATTCAAAGCCCTTTTTAAAAAACATAGTACTGAAGCAATGTTTAAAATGTATAAAACATAATCCTTGTGAGACAAACAAACAATAAATCTTTCACTCATATAGTCAATTCCTGACCAAACCAAATTAAAAATCAATGAAAGTTTCTGAACATGACTCTTCCAAAAGCAAACACAGCCTCCTTTCACACAACATAACGCCTGTCCATAGAAATGCATATTTTACTTAGGCTGGCCTATTAAGGAACATGAACCAAACCCAACCCAATTCCATTCCGAACCATTCTATGATACTACGAAGACTGCTTTTCAGTCCACAGTCTGCTGATAGCAGTCACTGACACAGGACCAGAGTTTTAATGAGGATCAATTGGGAGAGTGACTTCTAGATACCTGATGAGTATTTTTCAAAGGCAGACCTGGTAGACATTTCAAACCATCTTAAGGCATTTTTTGTGAAACAATTCTTGTTAGGTTTGCAATAAAGATTTCCATGGCGTGCAGGCGTTTGTGAAACAACCCTGTGTGCAGAACAGATGAAAGCTCTTGGCTGTGCTCCAGGCCTCACAACGTACCCAAGGCATACACTTATTATACAACATCATGTCATGTTCACTGCTCAACTATTCATTTTGTTCACTGAAAGTTAATAAAACCCTCTTTCACCTGAAATTCCTTGGGCTCCCTTCATTAAAACTTGTGACTGCCTGCTTCCCTGCGTACAACCACGTGACTCGGTCCTGTGCGGTGTACTTCATTAGTCATGGTACCTACATCCATTTTCTAGAACGGCTATTCATGCACCTTGGCTTTCTAAACTACGTGCTTTCTTAACAAAAATAGCTTACAGAGACTATAACATTATGGAACGTTCCTTTTCTATCAGCCACAGTAACAGAACTAGCAATTGTTTTAAAGATGAAACCTGGCTTTTGAAGTGTCACAATAGCAGAAGTGTTGTCATTCATATTTCACAGTGTCTATAATACATCAGGTTGCTAGCTGCCAAACGAATTTAATTTACCCAGTTCTCAGTTTGCATTAACCTTTGAATAATAAAGCACAGCTGAGACTGCTGTAAGAAACAAACCAGAGAATGAATAATTAAAAACATCTCCACTGCCTTTAGAAAGACCAATCCTGAGTCAACAGGGAAGGTTTAATTGTGACTGAACTAGGCATTAAGGGGCTAATTGAACTCTTTATAAGCCCAAACGAATGTGTTCCTACAGCAGTGCTATAGTGTACAAGGTTCACAGAAAGTAAAACCTTTAAAAAAAATAAAACCAGGCAATTAGTTCAAATAGAAAAGGCAAGAAGCAGGGGCAGTCTAAATCTTGCATGAAGTAAAAGCCCATACAATGTTTTCTGCAGAAAAACGTTGTAATACTTGGAGAAGTGATGACTCAGTTGATGCCAGCAGGTTAAAACAGAAGTGATATAAAAGTTGATTCCAGAGAAATGGTTGGAAACAAGAAGTAACAAAAGCAAGTCCTGGTTTTTCAGCCCTTGTTCATTCACATGGAGACGGTTGGGCCCTTTTTGGGTTTGAGCGAGGCTCACTTTTTCCATCAGAACTCTCTCTGATAGCTGCATTTTCATAACCTATACTATTTTTATTTGTTTTGCCTACTTATTTAATTGCATCAACGCTTGAAATGAGCAGTCATTCATTAGAATAGTTGGAAAATGCTCCATCTGCCAGTTGAACTGTTTCGGCACGTCCAGCTACAAGCCCAGCCTGATCACATTCTGAGGATGCTGATTAACATTAATTGAAGGTTTTCTTTGCAAATGAGAGATGAAGCTTTATTAAGTATTATTATTAATTTGAAGAATAGCTCGAATCGTATGGAGTGTGGCAAGACTGCTGGTTGCTGGCAAGTCAAAGGAAAATACTGATCCACGTGCAAGGGGAACAGCTGCTGTTAAGAGCAACAGCACGCACGAGCACGATGTTTTGGTTGTTTTGTTTTTTTTTCTCTTGGACTTTAATAATATAAAACGTTTGCCAGGTGTATTGTCTTTGTTTTCCTTCTTTCCTAATTGTCGAACCTTTTATTTATCTCCATTATTGGCAAGCAGAACGACGACTCATCAGTCCTCACCAGAGGAAATTCCCATATGTGCAAGACTTCAGCCAGAGCCTTATTCTATAAGGTTTATAATGCAGGAGGATTTAATTGCCCGTCTCTCTACATGGATATCTGCCTGGCAGACCGAAGTCCAAATGTTTTTCATTCAGTACGGTTTACATTCCAGCTCTATTCATGTTACTGGCAAGCGAACCACAGATCTCCAAGAAAGCAAACCAAACATCTCGGTGCCTGAAGTTCTGTTGCCTTTGGAAGGACAGATTCAGATGTGCACCTGCTCGGCAAAGGGCAGACTAAATCCGTCTTGAACTCAACTGACCCAAGGCCAGAGCATTCCTGTGCTGCTTGCTACCAACTCACTGCTATATCAGTCAAACAACGATGGCTGTGGTAGCACCGGGTGTTAGCGGTGGAACCCGACGGAGAAGGCGGTTAAGGAGAAGGACAGGTCTGCTGCTGTCAGATCAGCTTCCTAGTTTGATCCCTGATGCTGAAGCCGTAGCAAACCTGCAGGATGAGGCAATCAAGAAGTTCAGAGAGAAGTATGGAGTGTGACTCTGCAGCTGGCACTCCAGTGCTGGAATTTGTAACATGGGATTGAGGAGGTGCAGCTGAGCATAAAGGCCCTGGAGACTTGAAGTTATCAATGGCTTGTCAAGAGCTAACTCTGCTGTCGTTAGTTCCCTGTAGTTGATGAGACACTGCACAAAATATTGCCTGGTTTACATGCTGGGGCGGGAAGGAGGGGGAAAGAGGCTTTGCTCACTGGTAAGAGTTGGGGTGGGAGGATATATCCCTTAAAGTTTTGAAGGCCAGGTTGGATGGGGCTCTGGGCGACCTGCTCTAGCGGGAGGTGTCCCTGCCCATGGCAGGGGGGTTGGAAGTGGATGATCTTCAAGGTCCCTTCCGACCCTGATGATTCTATGGTTCTATGACATAGAGCCAGCCTTCTTCAGCTTCCAGAATGACACCAGTACAGGTGTACGGAATTCGGGACACAGGAGACAAAACATGCAAAACGGTCTCTTTCCCTCTCTTTACATCTTTTAGTTCTCCCACATCCACAAAATGTATGCACGTCAGTTAGAGTTAGGAGCAAAATACTTTAAAATGCTACTGTAAGTGAATTCATTTTGCTTTAAATATGCTTAACACACGGAGGAGTTTCTATTCCCTCAACATGCTCTAGGCAGGCAGTCACTTGAAAGTAGTGCTGCTAAAAATTGCTTGTCCGGTACAATCCATTATAAACAACTAGCTTTCCCTGAATTTAGGATATCCTGAAATATTAAATTGAAAAGGATGTCATAGGAAAGTTGTATGAAAACAACAGCATCTATGAGATGCACCAGATGAAAATCTATCTGGAGAAGTTATAAAAGTACAGCTGATTCTTAGTTTTATCACAGCTCTGATTTGTATACAAATTTACTCAATCTCCAGAGAGTAACTTAAAAAAAATTAAAAATACAGAAATTCAAAGAAATAAGAGTAGCTCATGTTTATCTAGTAGTTGTATGGGATAAATTAGTCAAAATAATATTATTATTTTCTAATCTAGAGTAAATTTCTTGATAGGGGATCCTCTGCTTCCCCAGTGCCTATATCTGGAAGACAGATAACCTTATATTGTAGAAAATGAGGACTAGTTCGACATCTTCCCTTCTATTCTTGGTCTCTGAATCTTACTGGCATCCACATTTAAAGTATAACTGTACTCTCTAACATAAAGAAAAGGCAAACCTAGAACACAAAACAGAGAAGTGGGAAAAGCAATTCTAACTTAAACAGCCTTCTAGTTTCGACACGCTAATGGTGTGCGGTGGGAAGTGATCGGGCCAAATCAAACAGGAAAGCGAGATGGCTGGGAGGCCTTCCCATTCCTCAGGACTCAGAAAGAAACTGGGTTGAATTTGAGTTCATTTTGATCCTCATCCTTATAACAGGTCAGAATAAAGCAGGGCCAGGATATTGTACTAACTTGGCCCATGAACTCACTTTCCATGGCACTGCCTATTGCAATTCATTTTTATTACTGCATTGTCTAACCTGAATTGCCCTAGCACACAGAAACACACTCCAGAACTGGGCCACTCCTGCATTAGGCGCAGTCCATGGAGGATGAAGACCCTCTTAACTAGCTTTGGTAACACCTGACAGCAGAAAGAAAAGGGATATACTCAAGCCTTTTCCTTTCTTTTTTTTTTTTTT
>VWZK01013977.1:94235-204881 GCA_013396935.1 Baryphthengus martii | reverse complement strand
TTTTTTTTTTTTTTTTGCAATCTTGCATATCTAATAGTTACTCTGGAACAGATCCTACCTCTAGCAGCCCTCTGTGAATGCCTCTGGAAAGCCAGGAGACCAGAGGGCAAAGTGGACACAAAAGTATTGGAAGATTGGCAAAATAATTTAAGAGCACAGCTGGTGAGGGAAGAGGATGGATGTGACAAAACAGAAGGTTGCAGATTCAGTTTTCAGTGAGATAGGGCTCTTGAGAAGCTCAAATGAAGCCTCATTAAATGAAATCCAGCAGATATCTCTGCTCTCTGTTTTGGACGTGGTGCCAGTACTGAAACTGGTATTAAGCCAAAGCATTACTTTGGTCTGTACCACCTACTGGGGCTGTGCCTGTGCTTGGGAACAGTCACGGGAGCATCAGCGGGGCTGTGCTGGCAAAGTGGTTGCTGGATAATCTCAACTTGGGAAGGAATAAATCAGCAGGATCTATGTTGGTGCTAACTCAGGCCCACCTGTGTCCCCCAGTCCAGCCCTGTTCAACAAAATGGCAAAATAATGCCGTTGAGGAGCGCTGGCATCACACCCTCCAGAGCAACCGGAGTTCTCGGCCTTGCTTTCCCACTGCCGTGTGCCTGCGGCTTTGGAACAGATCCAGAGGGTGCCAGCAGCACTGAGCACCTGTTGAATTTCTTCTGCTCTCCTCCCAGTTCGCTCTCCTCTCAAGTCTGGAAGCCAACCTGATCCACCACCTCCAGTCATCACCCTTTCTCTTCCCTTGACAATTCTGCTGTGTAGAACTTCTATTTTCTCTTTTCTGCTTGAGGCTGTTTTCTCTTCCACTGCTCTCTGTACGGTGATAATTCATTGCTCCCCCTTCACGGTGGATCCCTCCTCCCTCCAGATCCACGCAGATGCCCTTCTGTCTAACAATCCCCCTTTTTTTTTTTTTCTCTCATCAACAACCATCTACATATCCTGCTGTTTCTCATCCTTCTCCAGAAAGAAAGAGGGGGTGGAAAATAGTGCAGGGGGATTTTATTACAGTACAGCAGTTACTCATTTCATTTCTTTCCTTCCCAGTTGCCCTTCTTCGGAGACAAAAAAAACAAAGAAGAACAAACAGGGCCGGTGCAGCAGCAACAGCAGCGTCAGGAAGGGAAAAGGAGTCCCAGCTGCCTACCCAGATGCCACAGTGATATCAGGAGGTACTTTTATAAATGTATGTAATAAGCAGTTGCCACAGCAGCCAAAGGAATACATTTCTACACAACAAAAACAAAGAGATAGCAGCGAGCACGGAGACTGCCTGTGGCAATGGGCACAGTTGTATGGTTAATAACACCTCTGCTATGAATAAAACCAGCAGGCTAGTCTCCAAGAAGTAAAATCAAAGAACAATTAGAGAAAATATCCGTTCAGAATTAGAGATAAGTGCTTTGTTCGGCTATGATATTGACGACTTGAACTCTCGTCAAGAAATAAACCCTCCCCAAATCCACACCTTTGGAATGCACAAGCTTTCCTTAATTTCCTTTTATTTTTTTCCCTAATAAACAGCTGAAAACTCCTAAAATGTTCTCTTTTAAAAAAATTAATAGATTATTCTCATCTCAATTCTTTCATCTAGGTGATGCAAAAAGTGCCATTATCAAAATGCTGGAAGATGCTCATTGTTCTTACTCATTATTACATAAATCCAATTTAGAATTTTTTTAGCATTAAATTTGGGGCCCAAGAAGTCTGAATTACTGTAAGAAAATGAACAATACAGATACATTTAAAAAGTTTTTCATTTTACTTTAACTAGATGTTATAGGTAGTGAAAAAGCTTGGCTTTCTGTGATCTAACAGTTAAACTTGAGTCTATGCAAGGCCCAGTATTTTTGGTCACCCTGCAATGTTACTGGGAATTGATGTCTCGTGTATGTTGGAATATCAATATAGTTAAATGAAATAAGCATGATTTTTGGGTAGGTATCTTTCACTAGACTTAATTATTCATAATGGAAACTGAGGGTGAAATGACTGGGCCACTTGTCACTCAGAGAGGCTTTGGCCAAAGGAGAAACTTCAGGCAAATCCCTACCACTGGTTAGGTTTCCATTACAGTGAGTGAATTCAGCTGAGAAATCTGCATCAGACTTTCTTCCAGGTTTCTGATCGAGAATATCCTTCCACAAAAACTTCATTTTTTTTTTTTTTTAAAAAAAAAATGACTTTTAGGCAAGCAGCAAGAGGAGGAGGATATTAAGACATTTTTCTAACTCCTGCTACAATTCCTTCGAAGTGGTTTTATCCTGCTCCTATCAAGTGCTTTTTATTGAAGCCAGTTCCCATCTTCATCTACACTTTGGAACCAATATCTTTGTGGTAAACGTGGCTGGAAGAATATCTAGGAAAACTGATCCCAATAAGCTGTCAAAGGAGCACCAACATCTTACAGGACAACACAAGATAATGCTTCTTACGCTTATTAAAATTAGTAAGCTTTGGCCACAGTAAAAATAACAAATCGATTTAAGACCAAAGCAAGTATTGCTTAGTTGATTTATTATTCCCTTCTAAATAATACGACTAAAAATTATGAAAAGTATCCTAGTACTTTAGCAGACTGGTAGTATTCAAAGAGCACTTCGATGCTTTTATTCTCTAAAGTCCTGTTTTCAGAGTGTTCCTGAGACAGAAATCATCACGAAGAGAACTGCTTCTTAATGCACAAACCAGTTATTTATATTACAGTATCTACAGCAATTTATTCACTGCAAACACCATTACACAGTGTATGATCACAGCATGCGGAGTATTCACAATGAGATTTTAAAAATGGCAATTTTGTTAAGTATTCTCTACTTTGTTCAGCTGAACAGAATTACACAAAACCCTCCACAGAAGGCTTTCCTTCTTCAGCGCCGGAAACAAATCATTTGCCTCCTACTACACATCTATGGGCTCGATTCCCTTTTGCCACAGCTTTTGTTTCTTTTCCTTTTGAAGTAACACTGCTAACTGCAGTTCCAGCTCTTTTATACCGCCAGAAATGGACTGTATAGTTTAAATCAGATAAAATATTTGTCAGTCTGGTTTGCCTCTAGGGTAAAGTATATCAAGTGTGATTTGTAGCCATATTTTAGCAAAAGAGGGAAAACGTAAGTGACTAGTAACGAAAAACACTACCAAAAAAAAAATAAAATAAAATAGACTGTCCTGGGACCTTTTAATATGACCTCCAACCTTGCAGCTTGCCAAGTGATATTATTTTCATCTTACTCCTAATCTGCTTTTCCTTGAGGTTTGTTTTTTTTTTTTTTTTTCCCCAGGGTTGCAATTTATTTTTCAAAACATAACTACCTTTCAATTTCACAACATTTCCCCTTATCCACAAGAGCTGTAATTTACCATTCTATCTTTTCTAAGTTAAACAGAAAACATGACCCACAACAGTGAGGTGGTACCATCAGGCACTATATTTTTTAATTCTAATCTAATTTAAAAGGATGAGGTGACTGAGTGTGGACAGAGAGCACAGAAGCCCCAAGGCAGATGGAAGATTTAAGAGGTGTAATAGGGAAGAAAGCGTTCTATAAAACAGCATTTAATTTTTAGCTTCTGTGGAAAGCTCAGAGGCAACGCAGGAGAGAGATGTAGGCAGGGCTAGAGTGGACCAGGTCAAATAGACTAGAAAGACTCATCACAAAAGGCTGCAATACACTGAAAGCTTTGGATTTGAAATCTGTGTGATATGTTGATTTGTTCACTTATTAAAAAAATGATTCCTAACTCCTGCTCTTCATCAGAAATGATGAAAACAGGAAAAAAAAAAAAATCAAAAAAAAAATCACACGCAATGTTTTTAGGGATAAACAGATTGGTTGAACTTCAACTACTGTTTCCTTCACTTTCTGGTGCTGGACTGATGGTTTCATGGAAGAAATGCTTATAAGTCTTAATCTTGAAAGATCTCTACAGTATCTTAATTTAAAAAGTACTAGTGTAAAGATATTCTGCAGAAGTCAAGTTATTTCAGTAATCGTGAATGATTCGTATAGGATTATTTCTAATATATGTACACAGAGTTTCTGGTTATGATGAACACTCTAAGCAAGGCAGTAATATTTTTCAATGATTGCATATTCTCTGCTCTTCAGAAAGATGGTTTTCTGTAGAACCACTAGACATTGTATTGTCCCCTACTTGGAAATGATTTATCCAACTGCCTATAAAGTGTTTTGCTTTGCTCAAGACTGTCATCTTTAATAAACCCATCTACAGGCAGTTGTCTAAATAGGAACTTGGAAATTTTGAAACCTTATGCAATCCGAATAATTTTGCATCTTTTTTTTTTCGGAAGGGGCTCGATTCTGAGGTTTCTTTTTGTGATGTTTGAAAGAATTCAGTTCCTACATAAGGTACTTGTAAAATTGTCCGAAAATATTAATGAGAGAAAGCAATGTGAAGAAATATAAAGTTAGCATTTCCAGAGTGAGCTATCTCAAACCAACAAGTCTGCTCTTCTGTCCATCCTGTAAACAGAGAAACAGGCTTGGATACAGATTCCTCTCATTTCAGTGCGAGAATCACACATGCTTACACATGAAATGCTTGCTTTCACAAGGAAACAACTCTATATTATGGCACAGATTAACTAACATGATGTTAAACACATTATAAAACAAGTCATTTCCTCCTTGGTAAACAAGCCCATAAAGCCGACAGGCACAGAAAAAAGGAAATTTGATTCTGAAATCCATATACTTCAAAAGCAGATTCCTTTTCTTTAGTCAATTTAGTTAAGAGGCTGTCTTATTTCTCCAGATCTCTGGTAAGCACAGCAAAACACACTTGGAAATTACTGGACCCATTTGCACAACATTAGTTCTTCATTTGAAATGATTCACTTCAAATCCGGAGACCAGCCATGAATCCAAGGTGAAAGGAATCTTAAAATGTCTCAGCTTTTGATTGAGACGGATTGCCCCCATTGCAGGCCACACTCTGACTGACAGAAGAAACACCATTTCTAGGCAATTGTCTTCGCAGTGTCTGTGAGGATCGAGCAATTTACACCATTTGACTGACTAGTCAAAAGAAATGGGGATCTGGCAGATTCTGGGGGAGTGTTTACGTGAGACCCAGTAACAGGACTTCTTCTACTTCATTAGAATACTGTTAAGAATTTTTAATATAACCTTTCCCTGGGGTGGGGGTGCTTACCTGGATCCATGACAAGGTGAACAGAAACTAAAATGCACACAAATTTGTCATTTTTCTATCAGGATAATTTTCTCCTAGCACCTTTTGGGAGAGTCTTTGGGGCTGAGGTTATGAAAGGGCTTACGTAGGACCCAGCCTTTTGTGCTGAGGTTTCTGGAAATTCTCTCAAAGTCAGACCTGGAGTTACCAAGCAAACTTGACAAAAACGTTCAAGAAACTGGGTATGCCACAGACTTCACAATAAGAACAAGATCATTCCAATGTGTTTTGCAGTAAAGGTGAGCTTATTCGGGACTGAGGCTACGTTCTCCTCAGCACACTCCCAGGGTCCGGACTTTTGATTAGAAAACTCTTCCCTATAAACAGCTTAGTTTCATCCCTTGCTTTATTCAAAAGCACTGGGGGTGGAAAGATGACAAGTGGTCCTGGGAAGGATGATGGCAAAAGCGATTCAAGAAAAGAAGGATGCTTGCTTGTCATTTGAGAGCCGTAATGAAAGTGTACGGCTAGAAGGAGAAGTCCTCAACCTGTCTTCTCAGGACGGGAGGCAAACAACCGGTCTGCAGGTACCTGCTTGTGTAAAGCCGTCCTTACCTTAGAGCTGGAGTTGGGGAACTCAGAGCTTTGTAAAATCCCTGTCCAGGTTTCAAGTAACACTTCCACTGCTGTAGACCTCACACACAACCTGCTCGAGAAATAGTGCCTTGTCTAATGAGGAATCAACATTTCTCATCAGTAAGGGAGAACCAGCATTTTAATCTCTAAGTCATAATCAACGACTCTGTCAGAGAAGAATTAAACCTCACATCTATAAGACCTGGGATATTTCTTACAACCACGGCATACGTTTCCTACATCAAGATATAATACCACCAACAGTCGAAATTGCAATTAGAATTTCCTTGGCAACAACTTGGAATCCTTACTCATACAGACATTTTTCTGTATGATGAAAATCACATTCGTGTTATTTTCTTTACCACTTTCAGTTTCAGCTCATCTCCTTGGTTCAGCTGCTGGCAATACCTTCTCTCAGCGTTGTTCATCCACTTCTACTATGACTGGTTGTGTGCATTAAGTGACAAATGACCAGCCTTTTGAGTCAGAGCCACCACCACAAGGAGAACCACAGAACACTACCCCAGTCATGCTGAAATTTTGCAACGCAAAAATAACGTGCAGCTTAACCTACGAGCAGCAGAGTTATTTGACTTATCTTTATCATGTGTTACTGTTCATCTTTATAATCCTAATCATGCTTAAGTTTTGTGTGTGCAAAGCAAACAGCTGGCACCAACGCCTATGAGCTATAGAAATGTTCATCTTGTCATCTCTGGTTCAGTGCTAGCCTAGATGGGTTCTGGCCAAATTCTTCATCCTTGGAGGCTCTTTGTGGTTTGCATCTAACAAATAGGGTTTTTTTACAAATCTATTTCTTAGGGGACAAATGATCCAAGTCATAAGAATATTACAGAATCACAGAATGTCTTTGGTTGGGAGAGACCTTCAAGATCATCAAGTCCAACCTTCCATCAAACACTGCAAGCTCACCACTAAACCATGTCCCTCAGTACCAGGTCCACATGCCGTTTAAATACCTCCAGAGATGGAGACTCCACCACTGCCCTGGGCAGACAGTGTTTGATAACCCTTCCAGGGAAGAAATGTTTCCTCATGTCCAGCCCAAACCTCCCCTGGCGCAGCTTGCATCCAATCCCTCTGGTCCTCTCACAGGCCACCAGAATGAAGAGGCTGTCCCTCTCCTTGCTCCAACCTCCTGTCAGGGAGTTGTAGAGAACGAGAAGGTCTCCCCTCAGCCTCCTCTTCTCCAGACTGAACAGTCCCAGCTCCCTCAGCCGCTCCTCGTAGGGCTTGTGCTCTAGGCCCTTCAGGAGACTAGTCGCCCTTCTCTGGCCACGCTCTAGCACTTCTGTTTCCTTCTTTTAGGGAGGGGCCCAGAACTGAATGCAATATTCAAGGTGTGGCCTCACCAGTGCCAAATACAGGGGGATAATCACCTCTCTATCCCTGCTAGCCACAGTGTTTCTGATACAAGCCAGGAGGCCACTGGCCTTCGTGGTCACCTGGGCACATTGCTGGCTCAGATTTAGTTGACTATCTATCAACACCCTCAGGTCCTTTTCTAACTTGCAACTCTCCAACCTCACATCCCCAAGTCTGTAGCTTCCCATGGGGTTGTTGTGACCCAAGTGCAGGACCTGGCCCTTGGCCTTGTTGAACTTCATACAATGAGCCTTGGCCCAATAATCTAACCTGTCCAGGTCCCACTGTAAAGCCTCCCTACCCTCTAGCAGATCGACATGCCCACCCAGTTTGGTGTCACCTGCAAATTTACTGAGGGTGCCCTCAACCCCCTCATCCAGATCATTAATAAAGAGATTAAAGAGAACTGGCCCCAGTACTGAGCCCTGGGGAACACCGCCTGTGATCGGACACCAGCCAGATATTGTTGCTGACTGCAGCCGTGCTGGCAACTCTGCCTGGGTGGAGGAGGAGATACTCTCGAGCTGCATGTGCTAGATCTCAGTTGAGGACCTGAGAATGCTCTGGGATCACAGTCCAGACAGCTGCCTGTCTTTCCTGGTTACTCACAGGTTAATTAAGAACGTCTCTGGACTAATCACCGTAACAGTCTGTTGGGTACTCTTCACAAACATCACACTGGGTGTAATAGTTCCAACACAAAAATGTCCTGCTTTTTTTCCTAATGCAGGGGGAAGCCATGGCAGAGATATTTCAAGTCATATTACCGTTTAAATAACTTGGATAGGATCAAAATCAGCAACGATTCGTCTGTGCTGCTTGGAATAATTTAGCAGCAATGCAGCTGCCTGAGAAAGATTTATAGATACCACTTTATGAATTAAGAGGAAAACGTGTTCCTCTGTCAGATCCTATTGAATCACAACAGTGGGCATATGTACTCGTGTCACAGTTTCTGCACTTTTACCGGTTTTGATGCCTTCAAAATAATCTTTTTTTTAAACTTAATGTACCTGCCAATTATCTCTTCTGGAAGGGAGAGCAGCTGTTTCCTCACAACGGTACACGCAGACTTTTGAAGAAAATTTAGTTTATTAATGGTAATCTGTTTTTCATAGCTTTGCAATTTCTTAGATAATAGGGTAAACCACAATTTTCCTTTCATGTTCTCTGCATACTGAAGAGACAGATGCAATTGCAAGAGACTGCTTACGCTGAGGGCAAAACTCAGTACTGCTTAATGTGACTTAATGACTAAAAAATGTGTATCATTTATAGATGACATCTAATACTCAGCTAAGATATTATTATGGTCAACGAGTACTCTTCCCTCCCAGTTAGCAAAAGGATTTGGAATGAAATCTGGTTTTATTTTACTTATTCAAGTAGACACACGGAAAAAAACGAAGATAATCATGAGTAACACAAATGGGATTTAGTCCTTGCTCTTAATCTTTTTTTCTTGACAGAATCTCACATATAACAGCGCATATTTTAATTTGAAACACAGAACCGAGAGAAAAAGGGAAAAAAAAGCCAACAGGACTGAAGAAAGGTTAATTTACAGCTACATAGACAAGTAAACACCTCCAGGAATCACAGAACCGTAGAATGGCTTGAGTTAGAAGAGACCTTAAAGCTCATCCAGTTCCACCCACCCTGCCATGGGCAGGGACACCTCCCACTAGAGCAGGTTGCTCAGAGCCCCATCCAGCCTGGTCTGAAACACTTTCACCCACCCACCAGCACTCAGCCACTCCAACAAATGGCCCTCGGAGAAGCAGCAAATGACAGGGTAGATGTTAGAACACTGCAAATTTTAACTCGTGTCAAGAGATGCTCTTGTGTGACAGAAATATCACAGAGGTACCACAACCGATCTTGAATTACCTCAAGACACAATGTGCACAACGAAACGGTCAATGTAGGGGCGTTTAACACGTGAGCACTGTTTCCCTGACAGGGTACGTTACTTGGCTATCCCTAAAGACATCAAAAGGATTTCTGTGTTTCTTTACCAAACTAGCTGTATTCAGGTGGAGAAGCTGTGAATGCCAGGCATCTTTCCTGGGATGTGAAGGCTTAAATCGAGTGCCCTCAACTTGAGCCGGTGTTCAACGATGCTGGCAATAAAACTCTCCCTGACTTCAATGTGTTGAAATGCACAAAGAAGAGCACTTACAAGCCACTTGGAAGCACATAAAATGTGCATGTGGTTGCACTTGCCATGTTAAAAACTCCTATTTTTAGGGAGGTTGTTAAAAAAACCCATCCAACAAACATCTTGCTTGTGCAATTCTACATTCAAAGTGATGTTGACCTACTTTACATTGTTTTCATTTTATCATGTTAGAGAACATATTCTAAAACTGTATCCTCAGATGATCAAAAAAACACCATCTCAAACTTTCCAAAATCAAAAAGCAGTGGACGGTGCTACCAAGCCTTGCCCAAGGGTTTTCCCACGACAGCAGTGTTTCAGAATCACGCAAAAATATGAACCCAACCCGCCAGTTGACTTCCATTCCTATCACTTCTGCAGGGGTGCGGCATTGTGCAGAACGATTTAAATACAATTCTCTGATGTTCAGAACGGAAATGTCAGTTCTGGTGTGAAATAAGACAGTGCAGTAATTTGAGAAGTCTCTTAACTTGTTTGACAAAACTAGATTGATCACATTTTTGGCATATGTTCCTTCGTAAGCTAATACTCTCTATTTAAAGGATATTTCTATTTTCTTTGACATTTTTACACTCATTTTCAAGGGATTTTATCACTAAATGTGATTATTTTTGGGTTCAGGACTCAACTCTTACTACAATTTTTTTAAAATGGAACACTTTTATGTGACTATTTGCTCTGCAGAACTAAAAGGTTAAACAAAGTGGTACTAGACACAAGAAAATGAAGTAGTAAACTGAAAGAAAAATTAGCAGTTGGGCTTCAGGGTTAACTTTCTCTTATTTATTACAGTTTGGGTTTTTTTTTTTCGGGTTTTTTTTTTCTTTTTTTTTTAAATTTCCAACAGTATGCCAATCCAGTGCACCAGCTTGCTGAGCAACCACAGCAGAAACTACACAAATAGAAACAATATCTCAAAATCACACTCACTTTCAGAAGCCGACCCTTGCCCTCCAACTACTCACTCCTAAAAAAAAATGTGGAGCAAAGAAATACCCTTTTTGTTGAAAATCAGGAAACCAAGATCCTGGCAAACTGACAGGCAAAGTAAATTTATCTTCCTCAAAAAGATGATTGTGCGAATAAAAGGTGTTGGCCAATGTGCGTGGCCAGCGGCCTTCTCAGATGCGCCTCTAAACACTGTCGTTAAATACAGATTCGTAATATTTACAAATAGAAATTACACACAGCCTGTCTTTCAAAATCTGTCTGCCATTGTCCAGAGGTTTTGTAGTAAACAAACCAGCATAAACAATGCGAAGTAAAAAGTCATTTACAAAGAATTTATTTATTTATTTATTTTTGGTAAATGAAGCAGTATTAGAAACATCAACAGCTATTGCTCTTGTATTGACATTGTTGTCTTATTTAGCCCAAGTTAGATGGCACTGCCACAAACGCTATTTCAATTTCTGGTTATCAATTTAGGCAAATTAGGATTTCCCAACAATATCGATTCAAAGTTTTGTACTGACATATCTTTTGTCCAAAAAAACCCAATACTTTTCTCAGCCCTTTTCATCTCTGTTTCCCTATGTTAGCCACAAGTATTTTTCATCTGTGGGCTATAAACCATCACAGTCACTCATTACATATGGCATTGGCATACTTGTTAGAGCTACCTAGGGTACATTTCAATATCAAAATACATTTCTCAGTTTAATACACTACTAATAAATTAAATAAATTTCAAGTGGTTTGAGGCTTCAATTGACACTTTAACTTATTATCCTCATAATCACATCAGGAGCAGAAGTGCCCTTGTACCTCTTACTCCATGTTCAGGCAGTTGCAGTGAAACTCACCAAAATATTCTTGGTCTGGGGTTTATAACTACTTCCAGACTTCAGGAAATGCATTTACATGCCCATTTACATTATTCTTTTGTGCGTGCCTGTTATGCCAGCCGCCACAGGTGCCCAAAACAAACATCAAAAAAAATTCATATTCAAATATACATCCAAAGTTATTTTTTCAGCATTTTAAAGAAAAAAAATACAACTTTGCTTCGTTAAAATACTTCACACCAGACATCCTCATCAGAGGCTCACCTAGAACCTCGCCAAATAGACTCATAGAACGGATAAAGCTGGAAGGGACCTTCAAGATCACCTAGTTCCAAACCCCCTGCCACAGGCAGGCCCACCCCCCACTAGAGCAGGTTTCTCAAGGCCCCATCCAACCTGGCCTTGAACACTTCCAGGGAGGGGGCATCCACAACCTCCCTGGGCAACTTGTTCCAGTATCTCAGCACCCTTACTTGAAGAATTTCTTCCAGACATCCAGTCTAAAGGGATTTTCAAACTCTCTGACAACCCGTGTTAAAGATGTCCTTCATTCATTCAATAACATACAGGCACGTGGAAGAAAAAAGAGAAAAGTTCAGAGCCGTGCCCCATCCTTTGCTGTGGGCTTCCCACCACAACCCAGGACAAAAGCTGGACTCTGGGTGCTAGGGAAGAATTTCATAAAGTTACTTCTCTGCAGTGGCACATAGTACAGCCTGCTCTACAATATTTAAAACTTAATAACATGTTGCTGCAAATACTTTCAACTGGGTGATGCCAAGGAAAATATTCACACTACTATAAAGAGGAGTCATTAATTATCTTCAGGTCTTTCAAAATGTTAAGACATAGTACAAGAGGACATATAGATGTGAACAACAAGGCTTTGTGAACATAAAGCTTTTCAGGACTTGCACTTTCCAGCTGTAACTTGTTGGTTTTGACAGCAAAGTGAAGAGTCGCGTTAAAGAATTGCAATACATTTCTTTTATAGTGGTATTTTCCAGCCAGTACGTTACCAGGTGGCACAAAGAAGTAAGGCCTATTTAGTTCTGTTGGGCAATGAATAAACTCAATTATTCAAGCATGGAATATTTCAGAACAAGTCCTAAGAGTTTCGTGTTGGAGTTTCAGGGGGTGCTGTGGTTTGGTTTTCTGTTTGTTTGTTTTTTTTGTTTTGTTTTGTTTTTTGGTTGTTTTGGTTTTTTTAGGAATACAGAGCATGAGATCAATACCTCCAGCAGGCACAGAACACAAGGCTTGTTATCAGCTCAAGGAAATGTGACATTCAGGTTTTCTTCTCTTCAGCAGAAGTTCAAAACCAGGATGTCCTGTGTTGAGCATCTGCACCTGCTGCACCAAACAACAGCAGGAAACAGGTTCTAGAGCTCAAGGTGAAGGGCCCTAACCTCCTCGCCACAACACCTTGGTGTGCTAGTGGCTCTCTGCCATAATCGACTCTTTTAACTACAGAAATAGTTTCAACCTCCCTGCAACTTGTCCAGAGAAGTTGCGGACGCCTCATCCCTGCAAGTGCTCAAGGTCAGGCTGAATGGGCCTTTGAGCAGCCAGATCTGGTGAAAGATGTCCCTATTCATGTCCCCTAGTCCAAGGGTTGGGCTAGAAGATCTTGAGAGGTCCCTTCCATTCCAAACCATTCTGGTTTTCTATGATTCTGTTGTCACAAAACTCTGTATGTTGTGATCTGACGTAAAGAAACGCACATGCACTACCACAGAAACATGAATAAAATAATTTCTCTCGGGTTCAATGCAAAAGATATTTTGCCCTTAGAGAAAACCTTATAAAAGGCAACAGAATGGAAGGGAATGAAAAGTGGCAGGTAAAACCTCTGCACCTCCAAAGAGTATTCAAAGTTAGAAAATGAAAATGTTTCATGACAAGATGAGAAAAAAAAAAAATAGCTGATCAAAATCAGTCAATTCACTTATTCACATCTCAGCAAACACCTTGGGTCTGCACTTTGTCAATCTGCAGAAAACAAAAGATTTTTCTGACCTCATAAATTGGGAAGAAACATCCGTGTACTGAATCTATTCAGCTCAACAAAGACTGAGCACCACTTACCCTGGCTCTCACAGAACCAAATCCAGCTCCCAGGAGGGGAATCGCTGTGGAGTTTCTCTAAGTCAAGAGAAAAAAACCTCACGTAAGCTACTGGTTTGTCACCGTGGTGTCACATTAAGGTTGGTCTAACCGTCCGACGCAGCTGAAGATGGTGACCCCCCTGCTATCGTCACTCCTCAGCATATCTACACACAGCAGAGCTAAAGCACAGCGAGGAAGGACTTCTAAAAAATTGTCAGCGATGTCATATTAAAAAGTTATACCTTCTTTATGGCGTGGAGGTTTAATTTAGCTTCATCAAATAATTTGCTATCCAGAGATCACCGTTAAAAGCTGCAATAGAGCGCTCTACTGGCACAGAAGTGTCTAAAAAGAACATGTCTGAACATACAGGAGCAGCTGAATTTGTCCTGGTGATATATATTTACATTTGCATTCATCAGGAATAAGTTGGTATGGGCACAGGGAATAAGCCTAAAGGAGATTTTGCAGTGTCATATTCAATCACTCTTAGCTAAATATGCACGCTGGATCCATGTATGGATTATATGCTTGGAAACAATTTTAGAATTTTCATTTGGTATTTTAAAACTCTGGAGCCTTTCTGCCATTTGAACTGGGCATTTGAGAAAGATAACTGCCTCCAGTTCTACGCCATGGCCATCCCCCGATCGTGAGGCAAACATATATCAGACCCACGGCCATGGAGGAAGAGCTCCTTTCAGGTTTCGTTTCCAACTGCTTTGTACCTTCTGTATATGTTGCCTCTTCAGAACAGATGTAACCTCAAACTCCTTTTCAGATAAGATGGTTTTCTCTACCCTGATGGTTTTCTTTAAATAAATATCAGCACGGCCATTTGGCTTCACTACATTAATGCAGCCTCTAGAGTGAGCAGGATTGGCCACCGAGCAGATGCTGTTACAGCGACTCTTCTAAGCAAAAAGCAAAGGCTGTAAAAGAAGATGCACCTGTTCTTATTTAAGATTTCACATTACCTCTTCAATGGTTTGACAAGCAAACGCACGACCGAGGCATTAGCAGCTTGAATTACCTATTTGTGGAAGTGTGTATTTGCTGACTTCATGTGTTTAGCATTTGTCACATACACAGAGGAGTTGACAAATACAACCTTCTTGCCTTTACTTAATCATTTTGTAGAGCGAGAAATGACTCAGTTCATTCCTCATCGTTATTTTCCTTGTTCCAAACTACGGTAGTGTGCCAAAAAAACAGCTCACGGCCATTTCCCTTCTTTCACATACAAAGTCAAAGTAAATTTCCAGCTGGCAAAGGAAATGCAGTATTGATCAGGAACGCAATACGTTGGAAACATTTGACCTTTAAAGCACAAAAAACCTGCATCTGAAATACAGTATGTTTGTCACATATCCACAAAGCCATGTCCAATCGGGAAATGCAGTCGTTAGAGCTGATTAATGATGACTTTACAGTTTCATGATTTTTGTATATGTGTGTGGCACGGTCGTAACTCTGGGAGAGGAACACTGCCAAGTCTTTGACTTCCTCAAAATGCTCCACTTTTAAACCGCTGTCCTCCTGTGGAATTATGTTCTATATATTCCAATTCTATTACGCTTAACTAAGATCTCAGATTTTACCTTCAAACTGAGAATGTGTATCAGAGGAAACATCTGTGAGCTTGATGTTGAAATGCACTCTAAATCTCAGGAGTTTCACGCTCCTGACTATTGCTGTCCTGAAAATCATCAAACTCTGAACTTCCTCCATACTATTTGGGAATTCCTACCCTGAAATACAAGTTACAGAAAGAGCCTGAACTTCTTTCCCCATGCTAATACAAATTGTTTTGTGATCAGACATTGTCTATCAGGTGTCTAACAAGAAGAAGTACAAAACCCAAAACACTGAATCCGAGAAACCTTTAGTTACTTACTACTCGGTCATTTAAATTCAACTCATTTCCTCATTCTACATAAATGTGGACCCAAATTCTCCCCAGGCTTATTCAACCCTTATGCTTCAGAGATTATCGCACGCAGGACTTTCTGCCCGGATCTATGGGAAAAATAAAAGCGTGAAAAAACAGAAAGGGTTCAGATATGTCCAGGCTCTCCAGGTCTCCCTCCTGTGTTACAAGCTGCAGTAGGAAATACAGGGCTACGGAGATAACAAAAAAAAAGGCAAAATTTCTCGTAGAAGGCCTTTTATGGCAGCGGGAAGTTGAATGTTATTTCTGTTCGATACAGGCAAGTTGGCAGTCGACGTTCCTGGTAAACTCACTATGTTCTGGGATTCAGGTTTTCCAATTTGAGCTTAAAAACACTCATCGTTTCTCCCAATCCTGCTTTAACAAGACCAGAAAGAACTCTGTACTGATTTCAATATAAACGAAGCTCCTCACAAATACGGTTTTGTGTTTTGTTTAGTTGAATGCACAAGTGTACTTGCCAGCAGAGGGGGTATAGCTCAACTGTTTCTCTTCCTAGAAAGGGGGATGTCACAACTGAGGACAAGCTGAAGAAGAGGTAAACAGGAAAGCTGTGCAAATTTACATGCCTTTAGAAAGAGAAGCTGCAAGAGAAGATGGGCTTCTGGGATGCAAAAGAAAAAAAAAACAGCTGGAAAAGAAATATTAATTTCAAGCTTCTAGCAGTTTAATGCAAGCCAACCAAGAGACAAAAAACTCACAAGTGCCTTCAACTGATTTCAGACTGAATCCTCTTCTGTTAAGTATTTTAGCTCAGCACTGTACATTGCCTGCTTGTTCTGAATACAGAAATTCTGCATGTTAAAAATTGCAGGAATAAACTCAAGCATCATGTAATTGAATGAGTTTCTGCAGTACAGCAAGAGAAGATGGTGATGTCTCCTCCTTGAGCAACGATGGCTAAAAAACTTGATACTGTTACGTGAGTCCAATCTAGTTAAACTGGAACTAGCTGTATGACACTTGGCTACGTCTCCATCGGTAACAGCAAACTCTGTTGAGGAAAATTCCCTTCCTAAAAATGGAGCACACCTCAAAGACAGAGAGAAGATGTGTTTTGATGTTGCAGAATTCCAGGCTGCAATTAAACTAACGACAACTGACAAAAGAAATTTTTTCAGATTTGCAAAAATATGCTTCGAGAATGTTGACAAATATACAAGCTGTCATTAACGAGCACGCTCAGGCTTAAACTACCAAACCGATCTCTCCTTTAAGAGGTCTGGGGTTTGGAGCAACTATATTAGACATTTTTATCTGAAGACCTCACAAATATCTTTGAGTCCAAGGTGTGGTTGCCCAGCGCTTCCCAAATGAGACTATTAGGTCACGGTTCAAGAAGTCCCTTTAAGAAGAGCTTAATTACTGACCCAAATACCTATATGTTATTCTGATCTTCAAAGTCAGGCTCTGGAAATGGTGACACTGAACACACAAAACTCTTCTGGAGTTTGCTCCAGCCCAGTAAGTGGAGCATGCCTTGCAGAGCATGTCCAGAAGGACACCCAGGAAGTTTTGAATTCTGCAGAAGCTTTGCACAACTTCAGAGACATAGCTATGTATTCCCAGACTCCAACTGCGGTGTAGTTTAAGATAAAAAAGAAATAAATTTGCTACAACATCTTAAAAAGTTAAAATGCTTTGCTATAGAGCAGAGCAATTCACGTTTAAAAGGTATAATACCCTGATGCCATAAGACAAGCTATTCCTATATGATAAAAGTGAAATAAATTCTAGTGTTGAGTCTTACAGCTCATAGATGCAAGTGGAGTTAAAGGGCATAGCTCAATCGTGGCCACTCATTTTGCATGACTAAAATCAGTATTAGATGGGCAACTGGGAGGGAGGGAGGAAGGAAGGAAGGAAGGAAGGAAGGAAGGAAGAATGGACACAAAGCTGCAGTAAAGGATAGAATTACTTATTTTCTTGCACTAGACTGAACAGACACAAGTCCTGCCCAGCTGACTCTTAATCACTCCAGTGGCTCCATCTTCCCTTTAATCTTTCGTAATTACAGTACTCTCAGACAGTCCTCCTCACTTCCAGTAAAGTGCACCTTGCAGCTTACATGCTACCAAGAAGGAGAGGATGAAAAACAACAGCAGAAGACTCCACTTCACCCAGGAAAAGGTCACACAATTTTCTGGACCTAAAATGTATATCCATTTGAAATTCTTTTCAAGTGCCAGGAGGCTAATTATATAATTAATGGCAGGTCTGACATTAAATGAGTTAATTTTGTTCTCCTCGCTGTGGGTAACATCTGAATTTGAAATGTCCTCTTGAATCGTTAATTAATTTTTTTTTAAGAGACCGCAATTCTCCCAAGCGAGGGAAGCTGAAGAGAAGCATGTTTGGAGCCCAGGAGTGCCACCGCCTAACAAACTCCCGGGGTCAGCGCTGAACGGAGGAACATCTCTCTCCGCTGTAACGAAAGCCATGGGGAGAAGAACTGCGACCAGCTCACTGCAAAAGGCTGACATGATAATTTCTGGAAGAAGCTGGGGGTAATCTGTTCAAAGGATGTGTTCTGGCTGTATTCACACCTGTCTGGATTGACATTGGAGAGTTCAGTTCCTGACTGCCACAGGTTCCTGGGTCACCAAACAGGGCAGAAGAGTCTATTAATTTTACTATGTCTCTTTTCCACTTGTAACGTGAAGAAATAAAGCTCCTTTATGGGGGGAGAGGGGGAAGGAGAGGGAGAACAATCACTTTATGAAAATATTTCAGAACGCGTAACTGAAATCCTTCCTTAACACCAAGTTAATACACTTTCAGAGAAAAAAAATACCCAAACGACTCTTAATTCACTAAAAGAAACAAAAGAAATCAGCATATATACATTTCCCAGCAAAATGACCTGGCTTACTGACAAAATATTTTAGTTAAAAAGAAAAGGATTTGAAAACATACATTTCTAATCATGATTTCGACACTGTCTCTCACACAGGCTGCAGTTAGTCCTGCCCTCCCCGTTGCCTGGGATCGTGTGCTCCAGCATCCTTGTTTGTGCTGGCATCGGTGCTCGGGCAGCTGTGCAGCTGGACTGAAAATGAATCTGACCACAGGTAAAAAAAAGTGGTGGGTTGTTTTTTTTTTTTCAGCTGAAGTAGCTCCCTGAACTGACAAGCCCTGTGCTGACACAGAGCGGGGCAGCAATGAATGGCTGAAGGATAAAGCAAAAGGAGGGACAACCTCTTTCAGTGACCCCAGGGATTTAAATAGGCTTAAATCCATCGTGAAACTACTTCGTCAGCCTGTCACAATCTAAATATTCCTGCAAGGGATTCCCCAGTATTACAATTACAGCACTCCTAACATTTTTCCCTTCTGTGTGTCTTTGACAGAGTACTGATTTTAACACAAATACTAACATTGGTAGGATAACCTCATACTTTCTTTTGAAAAGACTTACTTTTCCTAAAATTCAGGTTTGATAATAAATGTTTGGTGCTAGATAGAGCTTTTCTTTCTCAGATAACTTAAAGAAAGGGTCTCTAGTGACATTAGCTGTATATTCTCTGGAGATTTAGAACATGTTTTGCAACATAACTGCTGTAGAAAGTAGAGTATCATTTCCTTGAAAATTGAAATGTAATTCAGTAATATCCTCATCTCTAATCTTTAACAATGTCAGTACCACATTGATACTTCAGTCTTGGGTTGATTACATTTCTAATACCCTTTTATGAGCAGCTTAAAAATAACAGAGTGAGTTAGAACAACGGCTTCATGCGATTTAAAATCACCAAAGAGACTTCTGTGTAGTCATACTTAAATCAATTAAATAAATTCAGATCTAGGAAAGTTCTCTAATTATACTTTAATTATTATCTAAGCTTTAAAAAACATACAGAAAGAGAAAGAAAAAAGCTTAAGGTTATCAAGTGGCTCATCTTCCTTGTTATTTGAATAGGCAGTGTTAAAAGACATCGCATGTTAAAAGACACCAATAATGAGTTCTTCATTTATTCGAAGTGAGTCGACCATTTCCTTCTGATGAAAGCATTTCTCTGAGCAGTAACACTTACTTAAATAGAAATATTCACAATCTTCTTCTCCAGCTAATTAAAAGCACTCAGTCTGATTAAACGTGGATCCGAACGATGTTCTCCAGCCCTATCCCCTCCTATTCCCTTATAAATCAGGGCTCGAGCGAGATAAGGCTCTTGTTCTAAGTACTGTCCCTACACTAATTTTATTTTTATTATTTTAAGAGTTCTCAAATATATTGGCTCAAGAGAAACATGAAGGCATGAAGTCTTTCCACAAAGGCCTACCAGACATTTTCCAGCCTACTCTTTCCAACACTTTAATGAATGACCACTTCCACAAAATGAAGCTGGTAAGATTCTGCACTGGTGCTGCACAGTCACGTGGATCATCTGGGAATCAGAAAGATATCAGCTGACTCCCTCCACAGTACCTGTGCTTTTCTGAGACCTCACAGAGCAACTCGTTCTGTGGCTCTGGAACTTGGGGTAAGTTACAGAAGCTGGTATGGACAGGCAGCAAACCCTCCATATCTCACATGGAGCTCCCGTCACCCCTCAATCGATGCTCTTCCAGTGGTGACGGCTCTGTGACAGCCATCTTGGCAACTACGGATCATAGAACCATAGAATGGTAGGGGTTGGAAGAGATCTCCAGAGATCAAGTCCAACTCCCCTGCCAGAGCAGGATCCCCCAGGGCAGGCCACACAGCAACAGATCCAGGGGGGGGTTGGAAAGTCTTCAGAGAAGGAGACTCCACCACCTCTCTGGGCAGCCTGGGCCAGGCTCCGTCACCCTCACAGCAAAGAAGTTTCTCCTCCTGCTGAGGTGGAACCTCCTGGGTCCTAGCTCATATCCGTTACTCCTTGTCCTTTTAATGAGCACCCCAGCAAAGAGCCTGGCCCCTTTCACTTGACCGCCACCCCCCAGAGATTTATGGACATGAAGAAGATCCCCTCTCAGCCTTTGCCCAGCTCTCCAGCCTGTCCAGCTCCTGCTGGATGGCAGCACAGATCTGGTGTCTCAGCCACTCCTCCCAGTTTTGTATCAGCCAACTTGCTGAGGGTTCCCTCTATCCCCTCATCCAGGTAATTGATGAAGATATTGAAAAAAATTGGATCCAGTCCTGATCCCTGGGGAACACAGCGGTCAGATGGCATCGGTAGCAGGGAAGTTGGTCTCCCAAATCCAGTAGCCCCAGGCTGGCAGCTCAGCTTTGCTCCCTCCTCACTTTGCATCTCTGTTTGCTGTGCTCAGAAGCAGCCAGAAGGTTTTAGGAGCCTTTGAACGGCTTTTGTCAATCAGTCACTTTCTATAAATTGGGCTGATAACCTGGCTGACCACAAACAACTCTCCTGGAATTATGGGTAACTGGACGACTATGCTCCAACACACAGAAAACTAACGACTATTAAAAAAACCCCAACTCCACAACCCTGCAACCTCTCTGCATCCTGAGTGTTAGAATAGGGTTGAGGTGAACACAGTTGAATTAACATAGTACCTACAGGTTTCCCATTTTTATCACACAAATTCACGCGGTTCTCTCTCAGCTGTAAAAAATACCAAGCCAGCCCTGCCACAAACCCCAGCATTGCTATTTAAACTATCAAGAAACGGAGCTTTCAAACCAGTTTTGTTTCAGCTGGCAGTGTTTGTAAACACATCAGAGAGATGTAAGATAAAAATAAAAATGCTTTTTTTTTTTTAAATATGGTTTTAATTTCTTTGAATGTTACCACTAGAAACACTTGAACAGGTTACTATAAAAAAAGCCAGAACAAGACTTTGGTGCACCTTTTATTACTTACTACACCATTTGCTGTGAAATTTGTACCAGGATGAAAAACCTTTTTGTTAAAAACCACAGAATTAGGCAGGCAGTGTATTTTCAGGGGAAGTCCTAGTCCAACGAACAAACACCACACTGTCAATGTAGCTGTTGGCAAAACCCAGATCTCTAAAGCTCACGATCTGCGAATGAAATCTTTTTGTCTTTTTTTTTTAATTTTGCCGGTGAAGCTCCCACTCTCATTATGCAGCCGGAGAGGTGATTGAGACGCACATCCAAGAAACAGGATGATAGCTACTTTTCATACAGGACAGAAAGCATAGCTGGAAGATTTCCTCCTGAAATGCCTCCAGCTATCAGAATTCGGCGTTAACACCTTGACAAGGGTAGAAGGTAACATCTCACAGCATCAGAGGCTGGGAGGGAAAGACAGGAGTTTAAAGGGAAATAGCAGCTCCTCTTTTTTTTTTGAATTTACAGCCTAAAAAATTTGAGGTAATTGTACAACTAAGCAGACCATGTGTTAATGTTTGAAAGAATATCTGACAGATCAAACACAGAAGCTGTAAATTACCAGTAATGACAATAATCTTTTCATTTAACTCTCCATATATCAAACCACAACCTCGCTGAACACAATAAGAACTCCAAGATAGGAATCTAAGGAGACTCAGCCTGTGTATTTATTTTGTTCTCAGGTATACTGTTAAGCTGGAAGAGACAACTGTATTTGGTTTTCTCAGCACTAATAGGGATATAAAAAGACGTTTTGTGCAAGAACTAAAACACTAAGTGGCCCAAACCCTACATTTTCCAAACAGCACAGGGTGCAGGGCCAGGTGCAAAAGAACATTTTGACATCTCTACTTTGGAAAGGCTTCGTGAGCCTATAACTAAAGGTCTTTATTGAGACTTGCAGCAGCATACTTACTTGCTTTGCTAAATCAAAAAAGTACACGAAGATAAGGAATCTCTGTATCAGTGCATACGTGAACTACGTGATGGCAACTGTCTTAAATACATGTCTGCATTGAATGAAAGACATAATATTTTATAACATGAATATCACAAAAACAATCAATGATAACCAGCCATAATTTATGCTGTAACAAAAAATAACAAAACCAGGCAGTAAAACTATACGCTACTTCAATTCCACCGGCTTCTGCTTTCCCCGATGGTGAAGCACTTCAGACAAATACTGCACTCTCAGTGTTCAAGCCTATGAGGGAAAACCAAGACCATACAGCAATCTGATTTTATTCTTCCCTCTTTTTTCTCTCCCATGAAGCCTCTTTGTGAAAGCAGTACTCTCTAAAGCTGTTGTCCCTCGCTCAGTTTGCAATCTACACGTCACATCTTTTTTTAAAGCACGACTACTGCAACTTTGTTTAGATCTTTAACGCTGCGCTACACGTCTCCAACATCTACATCATTATCTAACCAAACACCACATCCATTTGATGGATAGGCTAATATCTCTCTTGCCTGGTTTTCTTCTTGGGATAAATATGAGAAAGTGTTGCCTACAGCTTGAGACCAGTTGATTCTTGAGTGACTGGGGATGTTTTCTGCAGCAGCAAGAGCACATGTTTGGCATTAAATGTGCGAAGGGATTTGAGTCCAGCAATGGTGAGGGTCATTACTTCTCATCCTCGATGCCTGGCACTCAAACCAAGCTGCTCAAGACTGGGTTAGGTACCTGAGGTCCCTGCCCGTGGAGAATCGGATGCCTCGGAAAGGAATCTGGAGCAGACAATAAGGCTGAGCTGGGAGCTGTTGAAACTAGCCAAGAGAAACACTAAGAGATGGGTGTGCCTCAAATTCTTCTCTTTGTGCAGTTTAGGTATCTTTTTTTTATGGCCTGCAAGGCAGTGCTTCTGTCAGATAGGGTTTCAAAGCCCCAAATCCACCCTAAACTTGTTCAGGTGCCTCACTTCATCCTTTCGCAAGCGAAACAGGATAGGTGCCTACTCTTTAAATACTCCTGTAGGGTCAGAATACAGAGGCCACAGGATTAATGCCTGGTTTAATTCCTTCTCTAGCCTGCCATGAGACAAACCTACATTTCTCACTTCCCAGCAGGGTGTTCCAACCTCATTACTCTGGGGGAAAAACAGGGGTCACCGGCCCCTTTCTGCCTAAGTTGTGCCAATTCTGCAGTGTAGGCAATTTACTTAGTTAAAGCCAAATATTGTTTCCAGTAGTCTGTTGCTTTCCGGGTAAAAGTCCAAAGCTTATTTCTTTTTAGATTATATTACCCATCACTTTCATACTCTTACTCCCTCAGTAACAGTCTCTTGGGATTCTTCACACTTCTATTTAAATTCCAGGGACACATTGTTCTAGCAGTGACATTCAATTAGTTCTCTGCTTAATGAATAACTGTATATAATTGAATATCTTCGTAAGTATCAAACACAGAATATATTCATTGTTGAGAGTTTAAATCTTTAGTCATACGCTTGGAGCCAGTGAATGGCATTGTTCACACCAAAATGAAATCAAGGAATTACAACACAGAACGTTCGTGTTTAGAAATGGATCGTTTGCAATTTCAGAAAACAGATAATCTACAAAGTTTAAAATAAAACATGCGATCGTGTTGTTCTAAGCATTCCGAGACTGAACAAAAGGCTGTATGAATACGAGTAATGTGAACGGTGATTGCATCACTGCTAACTATTTTTGCATAAATTGCCACTTCCAAATCACCAATAGACCGTTTTCACAAGAGATAAAATTATAATTCTTCTAAAAGCTATAAAGAAAACCCAGAGAGCTCGATCTGTCACAATTATTATCAAGAAGGTACCGATGATCTCTTTATCCCAGAATTTGGGCAAGGCTTTCTTTGCAGTCTCTTACAAGTAGTCCTTGCTAGGCTTCTAAGACAGGCAGAATCTGGAGACCAGGTCTGCCACCCAAATTGGGTGCCAGCAGGACTTGTTTGCTCTATTGAAAAGCAGAAAGAGAAGCTGCCTTGCTCTCAGCCTGCTTTACAGGGATATAGCCAGTTAAATGGAAAACTGAATAGCATCTGATGGGAGGAGAGAAATTGTGTTATGTGTGCGTGAGACACAACCAGGCTGGGCATTGCAGCCTATTAATACAGGGGATGGGGAAAGAGTGATCAGTCCGCTGTGAATTATGTACCTAGCAGATCATTCAGCAGCTAATCTCTCTTTTGTCTGGAAGGTGACTTGAAAGGGTGATGGCAAAAAACGATTACTCTGTAAACACTGTACACTTCCATATCTTTCAAATCTAAGACTTAATTTGGACCAGGAAAAAGATGAGATTAAAATAAACTTGCACTGAAAGCATGTAATAATAACCAAAGGGAAAAAAAAAAATGGATTACATGTATTGTATTACTTAAGTGCTCTTTAAAGGCAGATGAAACAAAATGTCTGTTGAAACCTATCAAACGTGCTCAAGGAATACTTTAAACAGCCAGGGCACATCGAGACGTCTTAAGGGACGGGCTTATCAGACCGTAGACTTGGGCCCTCATTTCAAAGCAAGAGACAGGGAGAGGCTGGACTCCAGGTTGCAGAAATCACTTTCCCCCCGTGCATATGGACACCAGGGAAAGTATTGCTTTTTTCCAAAAGTTATTTACCGTACTGAAAGAACCCACAAAATGCAGCAGAAAGCAATGTAATACTGCATTTGATAATGATTTCTCTTCGTGTTTGTGCAGTTACCTCTCTAAGGATCATCTTTTGTGAGGTTTTCTTTAGGAGAGTCTGGATTGGTAAAAAGGCTTTAATTTTTTCTGTTCTCTGATGTTTATAATTTTTGTCATGTAACAAAGCGACTACTGATACATATAAATCATTAAACAAAATTTAATGAAGGACAATGTAGATGTTTAGCTGGAAACACCTCTATAAATCTGTCAAGAAACCCTGGGAAGTAGGGAGCAGAGAGATTTATCAGGGTCTGATTTGTGAAGGCATCTTCCTTTGAATAAAACTAAGTGAAGAATAAAGGAAAGATGTGTGAGACAAAAAACCTGTGTTATTATTACAAGAAGTTTTTTCTAGCACATAAAAAATGAGTGACAAGTGTAAGCCAGGCTTCCTGCTTTACTCAAATGAAAACAAAAAGTTCCACTGTTACTTAACCACCTTCCAAAAGAAATTTTATATGAAGGCTCCAAAAGTCTTTATGCCACACAAAAGGATAAAGCAGCCTAGGTGAATATTCAGAGATCAGGCGCTCCCTGTAAAAATTACATTAATTGTGTTGAGATGAATACAGAGCCCTGGCCTATAATAGTGCCTGAAGATACTGCACAGAAAATTCCAACCTATCGAAAGAGAAAAAAATATCCGTGTCTAACACACTTGCAGTATGTAGACAAGCAAGAAGCTGATTATGGAGAGACATTTTACAGTTTTAAAACCTAACAAGGACAGCAAAAGGAATGTCTGATGATTGGAATAACTGCATAAACAAACACACTGATCATCAGTCAAGTTTACAGATAAATTAAGATGGTTTTCCTAGGGAATTCAGTTGTTTTGAAAGCTGTTATGGCAGATGGCTGTAGGATGTTCTCCTTTACAGACCTGTGCTACCAAATGCGCCATTAAAATATAATCTACTTATTTTACACCCTTTACTTTGATAGATCTACCCAAGCAGCTGGAGAGATTCCCCTTGGACATCCAGAGATAGCGACACAGGGTCTAATATCCAGAGCACTGCCCCAATATATCCAGGCTCTACTGTGTTCCTCAAAACGAAACAAGCACTTCCTAAGCTTCCTTGTGTTCAGTTGGCCTGTGTGACACTTGCCTTCTGAGCGCTGCTTCCCTGTCGTCCTAACACGTCCGTGTGGTTTTATGCAGACTTGCTCATTTGCACTGCAGCCTTCTCTTAGAGCATCTTTTGTAGGATGCTAGGACAGATGGCTGCTAGGCAAACTGGGAGGCTGTGTAGAGAGGACACCCTTTGTGATCCTACTTCACACTACTTTGGGTGCACGCTTCTAAAATTACAGCCAAGCTGTGTCATTCTGTGTTCAGAAACTATACGCAGAGCTTCTTCCAACTGAGAAGATTCACTCACTCCTGGAACTTGCAAAAGCACTAGCTTCTTAAAAACACATTATACAAAACAATTATTTAAGGTGGTCATTTTAGATATTGCTGTGACCGTTATCATCCCTTTGCACAAAGGTGCTGGCAACCGGTTTCGTCCCAGAGTGGATCAGGACCAACCCCACTGGCACAGGCAGGCACAAATACTTAATTCCACGAACACTTAACTCCACAAAGACATGAGAATCTCACTAGATCATGAAGATCTCGCCCTCCTCACAGTACCACAACACTTCATCTTCCGTAGTGCCAAGGAGGTGGCCCTGGGGAGGCACCGTGCCACGCGAGCGAGTTAGTGTGGGCCTGGGCGTTCGCCATCGCTACGGTCTCTGCTGCTTTCTTTGGAATTTTTACGGCTTTCTCCGTGATGTTCGGCTTGGCACTAACCAGGGACCGCAATGACTCTTTTGGTGTGAATTTGTGGACTTCATTTCTTAGCTGGAGCATTTGTTGTACGAAAAAGAACATACTACTTCTTTTTTGGAATAGTCTTTACTAATCTTAAAAACAACTGCGCTGAACTTCCTCAGCACTGTTCTCTTTTTATGGAGACCATGCCATACCAAGATGTAATTTGAGTGGGGTTTTTTTTATATTCATTTTTCCCCATAACTTTTTTACTGTGACGTTCAATAAATACTTAGAGCCAGCATGAAGTGGATTATTGTTAACGTGCTGCAGGAAAATTGCACAGTGCTAAAGCTTGCAATAAAAATAAGCAGAACGCCCACTGTTAATACACTGTAGTTAAGTGTATTAGCTGTTTTCAAAAGCATTAACTCCCACACAAATAGCAGTGCGATTTTGTCCAATATATTATTATCAGACAGTGAAAATCAGTTGGGGACTATCTAAAGCCTTTATGCTCACATGTATTAAAACAAAATTGCTTCACAAAATTAGGAAGATTGTGTGGGGACAGCACTTAAGATTTTACTAGGTGTAAACAAATAATAATAATAATAATAAAATTACAAAATTACATGCTAGTTGTACATATGACTCTTCCCTGTTCCCCACCTGATATTCAAAATCATTGAAAAAAAGTATCTTTTTTTTCAACACCCCTCACTTTTTTTTGTATTTTCTGTCTCATTAGCTGGCAAGGCTTCATAAATGCTGAGCCCCTGTACTTTTCCCTTCATTGGAGTGGTAAAACTAATATTGGATAAAAATTATACCTAAGAAGATGCAACTGTTAATGGTCCTAATGCGGCAGTGGAAGCTCTTCACTAATTTACTGATTATCCTTTTGTTTCTACTTCCAGTTCATCTGTCTCAGAAGTGACATCATGCAAATAATAATAATTTGCACCCAGATTCTCGAAGTGATTTGCAAATATTAATTAACCACAAACTTAATTAAGCCTCTGAGACAGATTTTATACTCCTGTTGTGCTCTGGAGACCTACGTGCACCTCTCCTTCAAGCGTATTTCTTCTCCTTATGGGGTTATTCAAAACCCTCTGAAGTTAAAGGGGAAAAACCAGCAAGAAAATTAAGGGGTGGGAGAGAGGGAAAAGGAGAGAAGGAAAAGGAGAGAGAGAGCAAATCCCTCCTATTTTACTAGACACTATATGGGCTCTACCTCCCTGATAGAGAAAAAATGCTGTGTTTTCATAGCATTTTCTGTATTAAAGATGACTCTGCTTTGTCCTGAGGTACTGTTAAGTGACAGAAAGTAAAAACCTGACTGAAATGGTAAAAACCATCCAACTCTGTCATGATTTTCCATGTTCTCACCTGGCACCCAGCAAGCTCTGCTTCACACATGGTTGTGGTTTTGGGGTTGGATTGAGCTGCAGGGCAGCGTTGTCAGGCGATGGGACGTGCTGTCCCATGGCAGGTATCAGCCCTGCCACAGCCCCCGCCTGCTGTCAAACTGTCATGAGCTCAAAGAACAACTTTTCAACAAGAACAGCAGAAAAAAAATATTGAAAACGCGTCTTTTAAGGAAGCTACTGAGGAGTTTCCTTCGTTTTGGGGAAGCATATTTTGGTAGAAATCCAGGACGTGTCCCCATTGGAATAACTCTTACAGAAGTTGCTTTTTTTTTCCCATCTCTTTTTTGTTTTGGTGCTGTTACTTCTTTTTCAGATAATCCCACATCACTCTGAGGGATCGAGATACAGAAAATATTGCTGGTTACCATTTTCCTCACTTTAGCATCACAGATAGTCACTCTGGTAATTCTGTCCTGTCAGCACTAGTCTTCTGACTTCAAAAATTAGAAGCATGGAATGAATCCTAGAATGGCTTGAGTTGGAAGGGACCTTAAAGATCATCCAGTTCCACTGCCCCTGCCATGGCAGGAAAGAAGTATTCCACTCCTAAAAAAACCTGCCATTTACTTCTCATCCTGTTACAATAAGAGCCACTAGAAGAACAGGACCGTTAGAGCCAAAAAAAAAATGAGCTCCAAGTCCCTGATCATCACCAAAATATCTGTTCACTGTAGTGGGAATACACGTTTCCGTAACTTCGGTGTTTTTCCAGAGGGAAAAGAACTACATAGTCCTCCAGATGTCTGACCAAAATGAAATATTCCTCCTGTAAACAGGCCACAGGCTGATGAAGAGCAACACAAAAGCTTGAGCTCAAGTGATTTTCAGGACACTCCAGGAACGCAGAAAATTCAAGTAAAGCTGGGAGGACAAGTTTAAGACATTTTCTTTCAAACTGAAATAATTAAAAGTGTTTGAAATGATTTATTTTGACTAGCAGAAGGTGAAAATGTTAATATTCTTTGAAAACCTCTATCTTATTTTTTAAATTATTTTTTCTTTTCTCCTCTTTTTTTCATCTAATAGCCTTAAAGTGGACTGCCTAGTGGTCAAAAGGATTTACAAATAATCTATTCAATTAATTCTACCAAAAGCACACTCTGTAACAAGTATCTGACTTTCAAAATGAAAGCCATTTTTCTGATATTTTAGTCAAATTCAGTAATTTGATTCAGTCATTTTGTTTCTGAGAGCAGTTGTATAGATGACAGTGGTTCTGTTGCTCCTACCGTTCCCACATTTTGGAATACAAATCTATGGATAACGTTTTAGAGATGAAATTCATGTAAGATTTAATAGTTAAATGCACTAAAGGATAAAGTAAAGCAAGTTGTAGGTTTTTCATCCAATCATTCCATAAATCTTTAAGTTCCATTTTTATTTTTATTAAGAAAAAAATTCTACAAGCCTATAAATCAGAACATAATTCTTTAAGAAACTGAGAACCTGTTGTAATATGCTGGCAATGATCTCTGGAGCAGCAGATGGCAGGAGTAACTTTGCCTCTTACCTTTATTCACCATATGCCATTTGACTGATTATACTGATGTAGCAAAAAATAACTTAAAACAACACACATATCTACATCTTTTCAGTACACATCATCCCACCAATTTTGGGGTTTTTTTTGGTGCTTTGGCAATCCATCTGCAAACCTCACGCATTTTTGTCCAGGTTTCCCCTCACTCCATGAGCTTGCTTTATGTTTCTGCACCCCTGCAAAGTAACACGTACTCCAAACTGTCAAAGCTGTGATTTTTCTACCTGGCTGAGTAAACCCAGCTGATTCTAAAAGAGGAGGGAAGACCTGTGGAAAGAATCAAGGTGCTTCAGAATGTCCTGGTGACTCAACAGGTGACAATTGACTTTTTTTTCTCGGCAAGAATTTGTCAGGCCGGACGCTACTTCTAGCTTGCTTGATTTGTTTCTCCTCCAAATACTCAACACCTTCATTCTTCTTCCCCTTCTTCAAATACCAGCCCCAATACTGCTGCTTTCCAGCTTGGTCCTTGCCCATGAGCTGGGCGCTGCCCTCCGCAGGGTTCTCCCCGGGTAGGTCGTTTGTTTGTAAGAATGGCAACGCTCTCTAAGAAAACTGTGAATGGCCTGTAGATCTAAGGTGAAAGTTTCATTCGCTTTGACCTGCTTTTCTCTTTTCCCTGAGTGAGGTCAGGATCATTCCCACCTTGCTGATAAAGGCTCCACTGATGTCAGTTAGAGCCTGGAGTCAAGTGGGCCAGACTGAAGTGGCTTGGTAGTTAAGAGTAAATACAGAAAGATTAAGAAAAAACTACAGACCACCAAGACCAACTGCAGGGGGAAGCCAGCGGGACGTCAGAAGTGTGGGAGAAAGACATCAGATATCCACCTAGCTGTTTCTATTCAAACCAGGCAAAACTGCACTCTCAAATCGGCAACCTAAAACTCCTCTGAAAAACGGACAGAATCGGCAAACTGGGAATAACTGGTTCCAGTGACTGCACCTACCAAGAGCTCCTCGGTTTGACTTCAGCAGAGATTTACCCTCTTCATCAGCTGACAACTGGAGCCCATTGCCAAAAGTTGCTTCTAATGGCTTTTGGCCACTATTCTTTGTCCTGAGATCTTCCCAGACTGGGAACAATTCCTTTCTTCATCTACACAGTTACTCTGAAAGTATATATGATATAGATGATAATTGGGTCCCTTCCGTCCTACAGAGTTTTCTCTAGGCTGTAAGACTATCTTACCATTTGTTATGTTATCCTATCCTTCAATCACACTGTTATTTAAAAAAAAAATGCAGCTTCAGATACAAAACCAACAAGAATCACTTAATACTTCTGATGTTGCAGGATCTGAGAATACGAAATAAACATTTCTAAACTGTGGAAAAAAAAGTCTGAAATGAGAAAGCAAAATAAAATTTCTCTCTCTCTCCACATTCAGCAGATTATCTGGATGAGGTCTGTGAATATTCATTATAGAGGTTGAAATTTCTGTTAGTTAATGCCAATAAAATACACAGAGGAAAAAAATAATAAAGGTTTTAATAACATGCAGCAATCAACTCAGTGATGCTTCTGCTAGTTATTAAATCAGTTGCGGGCTTTTAAAAAAATATTCCAAATTACTTAACCGTACAATTGAAATGGTGAATCAGAATGTCTTGCCAAAAGGTCTGCAAGGATATAGATAATTTGAACTACACAAACATCTTGGTATTTTTAATTCCAATATGTTATTAATTCTCCTTCCTCTTCAACTATAGATAAATCAGTTTATAAAGTAGGAAACGAGGTCCTTGTTTTAACTAGCCCTGAACTAAATGTATTCGCATTGAAAATTATGATTTAAAAAAGATGGCCTGAAGTATCTTGAATAAAGAAAAAGAAGTATTGCCATTTTGTGGGTTGGTTTTGGTTTTTTTTAGGGGATGTGGACTCAGATAAAACTTCGACATCATACGTAAGGCTAGTACAAATTGGAAAGAGGTGTACAAATCTGAAACAAGTATTGAAAAACTGGATGAAAATTTCCCTGCTACACAGAAACCAAGACAAACTAGCAAAGCTAATTAATCTGTCCCCACAAAAAGTTCCCAATTTCTATTTAACACTGCCAAATTTCAGGCTATTCATGATCTATTTTCAACACCCCCAAAGACGGTTTCATGTTGCCAAGACTTTTTCACCCGCCCCTTTCCAGCAAATGGAATCAGACTCCTTTCCATGTTGCCCGTCGACTAGTTTATTTGGTGATAGATTATTATTAAGTGTCTTCAAAAGAAGAAAACATTGTTTTATTAGCACATGTCTGGTAATGATATTCCTGGGTCTAGGCAATTGAAATAGAGTTAGGTGAGATACCTTAGTGAAGTTAGTTCTGCGTTTCCAAAAGACCAATAAGGTAAAACTTGAGAAAAGTGATGTAGTTCAATACAGTTAAAAAAAAAATAAATTCTAAATGCAGTGAAATGTTTTATTCAAGCCTCTGGAAATTAAAATAGGGATTCATGCCATCTATAGTGATTCAGTAAAATAAAACAAGTCATACCATATTAAGCATTAAATTGGAACAACAAGCCCACTCTAATTAAGTGAAGGAATAAATAATGACAAACCTGCTTTGTTATAAAAACATGGAAAAAAATCTTCATTATCTTCTATTCATAGTTGTAGCAAATATAACATCCTGCATTCCGAGTTGTTTCCCTGTCTCCATATTATGAGCCTATCTCAGGACGATTTACCCTGGACAAATCACAGGCAGATTCCCAGTCCATTTAAACTATTAACTCCATGGATTACACGTGCAATGTGAGAAAAATGTAACAAATAAAACTGAGCCCTCCTGAACCGTGGCTTTTTGGTTTTCTGGTTTTGTTTTTTTTTACAGCTCCAGACAATTCTATCAAGTGGGAGAACAATTTGTCTCAGAGTAGATCAGTTTTGGACATAAAGGTCTTTATCCCATATAATGACAAAAATTAATATTAGAGTAAGGTGGTATTATTATCTACTGATCTCATTATTAAAAATTGTCAACAGTCTGGTCTTAAATTTCTTGTAAAACTGCAAGGATCATACAGCTCTCTGACTAAGAACATGCTCTGAGCTATCACAGTTTGGAGTCTTTATCAGTTCTGGTTTTGGTGACAACATTTAATTGATTTTATTATATAATACATAAATATATAAAAATATATATAAATAAATACTATATAAAAGTAGATATAGCATGGTTTTAGCACTGTAAGCCTATTTAGCTATACGATTTCTTTGTGAATTTAAGAATAATTGCGCTAGATCTAATACAATTGTAATATAAAATGCTAATCTGGTAACAATTAAATGTACGTAACATCCTAACTGCACTGAAGTCAGGTAACTACAACTTGTTTTCTCCCATCTGAGCCATGGCTCCAGTGACAACTCAAACTACAGAGACTCGTCCCATGTTAAGTCTATTTCCACCAACTCCAAGTGGGTCACCTGCATAAAGCCCATTTCTTTGGATTTGCCAAGACAAGAGGGATTTTATCATAACATTTAGCATTAAACTGATTATCTTTAGAAATCTCCCCAAGCCTTTCCAGCCAGTTACATGAGACTGTTGTTACACTGTCGTCCCTCCACTAAGGACTATAATATCTTGTTTCTGTTTTGTTTTTTTCCCCAGTTTAGGAAAACCTACATTACTTTAGTTCATTTACTCTGCTCCTGTAGTTTTAAATGAAACACTGCCTTGGGCTCAGGAACTTCTGTTCGTAACAAAAATGACCGCAGATATTAGAAACCAGCTTAAGACTGTGTTAATCTAAATATCAGACCCCAGATTTCCACCATCCCACATTTTTATATGTGTTTATCTCGATGAGAACAAATTAGTGTGTTTTCTATCTCCACTGGAGAACAGATGATAGTGTAATCAACCCAAACTCATTCTTTACACAAATCCTCTAAAAGTAACGATATCCTTATGATTTCAAGTATTAACAGAAACAGTATAATTTGTGTCCTGAATGGAGTGACAAGCACCAGGCAAGTACAGAGAATATTCCTGAGAAATCTGCATCCCATCAGAGACTGGCTGCAAAGGCAGAATGTGGAGCTCTAGCCTGGGTTAGGTTATTGAGTAGATGCCAGGATACAGGGATGGAAGAAAGGTGAAAGTAAAGCCAACGAAGACAGTGATCACCCAGAAAGAATCTTGCTGGGAAGATTCTCAAGCTGCTCTGGAATACAGACCTTCTCTAACCAAACAGCACTGCGAGAAAAGCTTGCCTCCTGCATCAGCAGGAACCAGCCTATGCTCTGATGTGCTGAGGTGCCTCACACCCACGAGGATGCTGCTGCAGCTTTTGGAAAATACACAATGTCTTTGGGAAGCATATCTGTACTTTTAATCATCTTGCAATGCATGTAAGTAGAGATCAAAGCCAGCTGCTCAGGAGTGGCAACGTCCATTTGGAACACCGCAAGCACTGTTAACGCTCTGGAGGCCTGTTTTCTATTTGGTTAAATTTTCTGGAGCTCACTCAGCATGACAATATTTTTCATGGAGTCCTCTAACATCATATATATCATTGTACAAAACTGGAAATCTCAAAGGCAGCCCCTAAAAGGGATGTACCAGGAGAGCGTATTGGGAGCGAGGGGTGGAATTAGTTGCTCACCATTTTCTAGCTATGGGGCACTACATTCTTGAGTATGAATGATTTTATTCTGTTTGGATCATATGAGGCTCAAATCTATCTGGAGTCAGAGATCAGCGAACAAAACTGCTAGCTAAAGAACAAAGCAATTTATTTATTTGCCAAATAGAAATTTCAACAGTAGGGCTTCAGCCTTTTGTAACTGAAAATTGTGTAAAATCTAATTAATATTCCTAAGCCCGAACCACTGATTTAGGACAAATTGTAAATGTTCTACCTAACTTTTACATAAGGCTTTTATGTATTGATCTAATGTTTCTCATTATGACGTTAATATAAAATGATAATTCATTAAAGGCAACAGTCATACCTGGAAAGTGTCTAAATCTCAGTTTACTTTTTCTCTGGCTCTTTCAGCCTATTTTTAAAGTATTTTGTTCTAGCTTATATTTCTTCTTTCTCTCCAAAATATTTTAAAATGGCCCAGGAATAAACAAACAAAAGAAAACTACATGGCCAAAAAGAAACACATTTGACAACTTTTGACTCATCTTTAGCTAAGTCCTTGGGGATTTCAAGCACTCAACAAACCAGAGGTGCATTGCTCAAGTTTGTCTGAAGACAGCTCTTGGACATCAATCACTTGATCTCTCTCTCTCTTTCTTCTATCATTTCTTACCTGAAGAAAAAAAGCTTTTCAGGAGTGAAATGACTTTTTCCACCAAAACCCCAAATTTTTAAGTTATACATCTACACTTTATTGAATGAATCAGCTTTAGTTTCTTTCCTCGACTACTTTACCATAAGAACAACCACCTCTTGATGCATGGAAAAGATGTTTATCATGTAGTACTAGGGATATCAGACCACACAAAATATTCTACTGCCTGATAATGCTCTATATTTAGAAGATTATTTGTACTTTATTGTATCCTGCACTTTTCCTTCTAAATAAAGTCACTTGAAAAACCCAGTAACTTAAATTCCTTGTGCTCCTTTTCATTTGTAGCACAAACTCACAAGCCTTTTAAAGATAGCTATTTAAATTTCCTTTGTGGTTATTTCAGTAGTATTTTAAAAATAAAAGGAGCTGATTTCTGTATTAGTGTAATCATGCTTTTCTTCATTTCTTGTAATGCCAAGTTACTAAATCAGTTGTGGTTGGTCTGAACTATTGACACTGCTTACTTCTGATGACTCTTTACTAGAATTCGCTAGGAAATACTTGTACTTCTCTTTTTCTCATTCTGAATTTATAGAATTGAAAAAGTGTCCTGGTTTTGGCTGAGATAGAGCTACTTTTCTCCCTAGTCACTGATACAGTGCTGTGGTTTGGATTCGGAATGAGAATAATGTTGATGACACAGATGGTTTATCTGTTGTTTAGCGGTGCTTACGCGGAGTCAAGGACTTCTCAGCTTCTCCTGCTGCCCTGACAGTGGAGGCTGGGGGTGCACAAGGAGTGGGGAGGGGACCAGCTGGGCTGACTGACCTAAACTGGCCAAAGAGATATTCCAGGCCATATGATGTCATGCTCAGCCTATAAAGCTGGGGGAAAAGCTGGCTGAGGGGCAGCTGCTCGGAAACAGGCTGAGCATCAGTTAGTGGTGGTGAGCAAAGTTTTTTCCTTTGTACCACTTGTTTTTCATGTATTTTATTTCTCTCTCTTTTTGATATTTTCTTTTTCATTAGAATTTATTATTTATTATTGTCAATATTATTAATATAATTTCAATTATTAAACTGTTCTTAACTCATGAGTTTTCTCACTTTTACCCTTCTGCTTCTCTCCCCCATCCCACTCGGGGGGCAATGAACAAGCGGTTGTGTGGTGCTTAGTTGCCAGCTGGGATTAAACCATGACAAAAGGCAAATTTCTAATTAAATGATCATGGTATCTTCAGCATGGAACTGGATTGTCAAGTAAACTGATACTGCGTATTTGTGATTTCCTAATTTTCCCAAGTCATTAAGAAATAGTGATGCTGATATTCAAGTACAGCATCTGTATCAACTGGGAGAACAGAATCTTACCATTATTTCAGAAAAGGCTGTAATTTTCACCAATAAAAGGTATCTCTCTATTAGGCAGGCTCATCTGTTTTACATCTACCCATAAAGTAAGCATGAGGAGAAGTACCTTAATTTCCTTAGTGATCATAAATCACAAAAAAGTTTTGTCATCTGAAAAATGAAACATGTAATTGAAGGTAAGTTTTCTTTACAAAACATTTAGGTTACACGAAAGCCTGTTTTGCAAGTATATTGTTTATTAACACAACTTATCAAAGCCTGAACAATATAGGTATTGTAAAAGGAAGATCTGTGTTTGGACTAGCTCTTTAACGACACATATATTGCTAAGCATATTTTAACAAAGTGGTAGTCATATCAAGTATTGATTTGAATATGATCAGTTTTGGCACTTGGAGACATTAACACAGTCGTTATAATATTGTATAACCTCACATTTCCTTAAAACAAAGAAATCCATCATATAAACCCTGCATTAGCATAAGCTTGCTTTTCACTAGAGTGGGGATTAAATGATCCAGCACTCAAAAAGAGTTTCTTAGCGCATCATTCAGTCCCTAAGTGTCCAGGATCCTTGGGTAGCTTCTTGACTACATCTCTTTCAGTCATGGTCAAAAAACTCAAAACATAAATAACAAAGCTGAATATTTCACTCGCGTGATATTATGCTAAAAATATTCTGAACGGTGAAATACATTGAAATTACTGACAGCTGAAGTGGAAGTCATATTAACTTCTATTTTGGTTGCACTTAACTGGGTAATAATTTTGAAGCTTGGATTTGATTAAATATCTTGGGAAATGGTCTTTATCTTTCTCTGTAGTGGTGAGAACCATCAAACATAGCAAGAAACTTGCAAATATTTCTGTAATACCCAACTGCTACAACTGAAATACTTGTGGAGTGAGAAACCAAAGCAGTGACTGTCCAAAGAACAAAATACGGAGTTCTAGGTACATGTTTCTTATTGTATTTAGTGCTTTAGGGGTAAATATATTTACATATATACATGATCTTCTTTTGTCTACACACACACTTATCCCAGGGCAAGGCAGTTGTGATTTATCAGGGATCTGCTCTACAGATAGTGGAGAAAGCGGGTAACCATGACAGTTGAAAGCTCTTCTGAACATGGTTGCCATTGGCCATTCAGTTGCTCCCAACAGACCACATTTCAGGTAAATGAAGTTTTTGAGGAAGGAAACGGTATCAAAAGTATTTTACGCACTATTTTACACAGGGTAATTAAACTGATACATGTTACAGGATTGCTCTGAAAATCTTTCAGAAGTCTTAGCCACTACCCATGACACCCATAAAGGAAACACAATCATAGAGTCGTCTAGGTTGGAAAAGACCTACAAGATCATCAGGTCCAACCTTTAACCCTACTCTTCTCTTTATCGCTCCAAACCAAATCTTCATCTACACGACTTTTAAACACCTCCAGGGATGGTAACCCAACCACCTCCCTGGGCAGCCTGTTCCAAGGCTTGACAACCCTCTCAGAGAAAAAAAAATTCCTCATGTCCAGCCTAAACCTCCCTTGGTGCGGCTTTAGGACTTTCCCCTCTTGTCCTGTGATTACTTGTGAGAAGAGAGCAGCACCTACCTCTCAACAATGTCCTATTAGATAGTTGTAGAAAGCCATAAGGTCTCCCCTCAGCCTCCTCTTCTTTAGACTAAAGAGCCCCAGTTCCCTCAGCCACTCTTCATAAATCAAAGGGACTATTTTTTTCTGGCCATGTTGTATTCCTCGTGAACAACAGTTACTCTGGTGCCTCCAAGGCTCTCAGTATGGCAATTTCTGTCCTTTGGTAAAGAGGAGACAGCTGAAACATCAGACTTTGCTACTTCAACTGCAACTATCACATCTGATTTAATTACAATTTCCTTTTACCAACATATAACCAAAACTCAGGATTGTTGGCATGGGCCTTTTGCTTTCCCAAATTTTGAAGAAACGGCATTTTTTGTGGTTTCCCTTGCCCACGTTGGTGGAATCTGTTTAGACACAAACACTTACACAAGTCCTATTTTTCTGAGTCTATGAGGCTACAAAAGTATTTCTCAACCTGCTTAATGAAATGACTGTTAACCAGCAAAAGAGGAGAGCTGTTACAACACAACTGCGGTTGGAAAAATGATGAAGTCAAAGCAACTTTTTTTTTTTTTCCTCTCAGCAGCTTTACTCTCTGAATGAGTTCACAATTTCTGGAGTTTTGCAGGAAAACTACAATTTTGTCCCTGCACTTTCTACACTGCAGGATCAGCGCAGGCGTGAGAGGCAGGGAGCAGTCACTATCATCTCCTCACGTTTTAACGAGTAGGTGGCAACCATCCCCCAATATGCCTTTGAACTAGGAAACCTGAAGGTGAGGAGAGAGCTTTTAAGTGTTATAGTCTGCGACCTCCCACAGAAACACTTCCAACGAAATGAGAATCTCCACAGGAAGGATATAGTAAACATAGGAATAGCCTTTTTGTTTATCAGTTGACTGTGCTAGTTCCTAAATATGTAAAGGTTGGCCAGTCTGAATTTTTAGAATATTGCCCTTTTTTTACAATTAAAACTGCCCCTGCAAAATCGATGTGCTCACAGAATGCCACAGCTTTTTTTTTTTTTGGTGGTATTTTCATACTATTAATAAACATTTTGTGGAAAGAGATTGCTCCGGGGTTTTTTTGGTAGTATTTTTCAACATATGGCAGTTTTATTAAATTGACCATGAGTAATTCAGAGCAGATTAAACAAGGCTAAACCACTTCCATTCATGTTCATTCGTTTTCTAAAGGTATCTGAAATTTCATCTCTAGCACTTTTCATCAGTTTTTCCTCATTCTTGGACTCCCAAGTCTAATTTGTTGACAGGTCAGTGCTCTGCTTTTAAGCGCTAACTACAATACACCTCCCACACCCATCGACTCTCCCACCTATCCTGCCTTTTTAAACTTAATTTTATTAGGCTGTCTTCAGCTGTCTTTCTCTCTCTTGTGGCCATCACTGAGGTAGACTGGTAGTGTAAAACCTGCACATGTCCAGGCTGCACGGGTAAGTTCTTAAAGCTGCAGTTCTATAAATAACACAGGAATGTTCAATTTAATGAGAAATGACAACATAAGGGAAAAAAAAATGCTAGATAAATGAGACATCTATTTTTTACGCAAGAATTAACTTACAGGTCGCAGTTTTTCAGAGATCAAGCAAGTCTAGTGATTCACAAGCTTAAAAAAGTAGATGCATAAAGATGTAGGGAAACCAGATTTGTCTAATAAGTCTTCTTGTGCCTTTCTTCATGCATCTTTCAATGCAAAGCACTGACCTCTCAGTATACTCTTTTTAAATATGGAGCAGAATTGCATATCCAGAATAAGAGCCCTTAAAGATTTTGAATACCACTGTGAACCTGAGGAGCTCACCAAGTTTATGAATCTGAATTAATTTCACTCAATTTTTTGCTACGAGCTATTATCTGCAGATTGACTTGGAAATCTACCCTGGCAGGTGCTGTGCACACAGACAGGAGGAATTGCTCCCACTTCCAGCGAGCTTTTGGTTGCAGTTTGAAATTAATGGATGATCTTTCTGGTCCTTATGAAAGAAGTAGCGGCTCAAATGAAATAGGCATTAAAATTTCAACAGCTATGAAAATGAAAACATTTCTCCATAACATTTACTGTCATTGCTATATTATTTAAATATTTTGTTTATTACTTGATTGGACTTTTAAGGCTCTACCTTTTCTCCTCAGGGTTAAGAACTATACTCATTTTCTCCCAAAAGTCTGGGCCCAAAGCATTATGTCCATATGAACAGTACATATTCACATGTGATTTTTTTTCCCCTTTACTTATATATCCTTCTGGGTCTTGTGGCAGATAATGGCAAATAAATTTGGATAGAATGCTGGGAATGAATAATACTACTTCTATTGAGTAGAGTAAAAAAACTAAACCCAAAAAAACCCACAAACCAAACCACTCCCCAGATATTTTGTTCCTGTTGTACAGGACAAGGTAACCCTGGGGTTTCTGCCTCTGCAAAGTGACAGCAATAATGAAATGACAGGAATAAGGAAAATACCAGCAAAGCATCTGTAAAAAAACCCAAGTCTATGAGGCATACACCTGTATATGAAAAGGGAGATTTACCTACAAAGTAGTGTAAAAAAAAGTCAGCCAAATACCTGGGAAAGCATCAGGTGAACTCACTGTACTTAAAGATACTCCAATATCTGTCATTTATAGAATCCTATAATCCAGTTCCTAATCTATGAAATATTTAGTCTACTAATAATATCTCAAGGCCATAGTTATCTATCAATGAATCTATTTTAATATCTCGAGTTGTGAGATAAGGGGAAAAAACCCCACCACAAACAGTTGCTCGTGTCAGTGATACCAGAAGCTTAATTAAAACTCTTTAAAAATAAAATCCATTGGATGCCACAAAAGTGCCAGGTGTACAAGTCATTATCTCAGCAGAGAAAAAAAGACACATTTTACTGGCCATAAAAGCCATTTTTTCCCTAATATCAGCACCAATAAACCTTTCAGTTAATCTGAAAATGTACATTGCTTGTTAAAGGTAAGCGCAATCAATGTACTATTTAGGATAATTTTTTCTTCTAACAAACACAAATGTAAAATGAACTGCCAGAGAGCTCACAGTACTGACTGAACATAAACTGGAGAAGGTGGCTACTGCAAGTACCTAAGTTGTGGATCAGTCAGTTTAATTGACCCACCAGTTTATCAGTTCATCTAGAACAATCTTAAATACTTAATAAGTATTAAGAAAAAAAAAAATAAATTAAGAAAGCAGTATCCCAGCTCATCTAGTAAAGGCAACTTGGGATAGCCAGTGAAGAATGATGGTAAGAACTCAAAGTCTGTTAGTATAGGTAATAAGTCTAAAGCAATTACTACCTGCTACGGAAACACTCTATTGATTTGGCCACTTAAGTTTGATAAATGGGTGTCATGTAGCAGAAACCCTAAGAAGGAAGAAGCTCACAATCCTGGCACTGAATCTTAATTTATTGCAAGAATGTCAAAGTCAATATTTAAAAACACCAAACCGCTGGTATTTGTGATAATGCAAGCCGCTTTCAGACGACACCTTCTTCCCCTCAGCACAGCAAAATGCCACAAGCAATAATATTTCAGTTTAAACTGCTGCTTCTGGCAGAGAATTTGCAATACACACCACACAACTGTCTGCAATTTAGAACACAGAAATAATACTTGTTCTACTTACCAATAAAGATTATTTTAGAATTCAATATCCAAATGGCATTAGTATTTTCCCATCTTCAGTTTACTTCTCCCTCTGCAATTTACCATACACAATTTCCATACTGAAAGCACTGCACCACAGGAAAATGCTCTACATATGGTAAAAATTTGTTTCAAACTTTAACTGTCTATAGAAATATTATGTCTTATTATTGGTTTAAGTAGTTAACACCTGTAAGAACCATTTTAAAATGTATATCCTCAAATCACTATTGGATACAGTTTGACACTTTTTTTTTTTTGCAAATTCTGTGGAGAACTTTCAGGACAGCAGTTTGCAAAAGCTGTATAAAGAATGAATTCATAAACCTTTATGAGAAAATGAGATTTACTCCCTCAAAAGGCACTGGCCAGTTTCTACACCATCAGCAGGCAAGCCTGGGATGGAAATGATGGGTTGTCTGAGGTTGTCTAATGCAGACAGAGCTGAAGAGTAGTTGGATGTTGAGGGTAGAAATGACTGCAGAGCAACCTGGATTCTATTACAAACTGGGCCCAATCAAACCAAGTGTACTTTAACTCACTGAAAACATTTAGGGACACATCGTGTGGGCCAGGTCTTCAAAATAGGGGACTGCAGAGTCATGCTTCTAAAAATTACACTGGATAAGCAACATCACAACAATATTCAGTGGCAAAAAGGACACAGAGTCCCTAGAAAAATAACTTTACTTATATAGATAGTGTTCTAGTGCTCATACAATCCAGAGATAATGGAAAATCTGGAGAGCGTAAGGAAAAGAAACATAGATAGGAGTCACGGTGTGGAAAAAATGCCTTTGTGTGAAAGATAAAGACTGCTGAATATAAGACTCTAAAGGAAGCTTAAGCAGCAAAACAAAGCACAATATGTATGTGAAAGCTGAAGCCAGATTAATTTAAACTGGAAAGAAAACACAAATTTTGAAGTAGTGAAAGTGATAATTCACTGGAATGAACTGTCAAGGGAAGCGACAGATTCTTTTGACACCTTCCAGTAACGAGAAGATCTGTTTCGGGAGGCCCGAGCATGAGAGCAGCCCTGCGGTAAAGGAAATGGTTAACTGTGGGTCAGTGATACACAGGAGGTTGATCTCCTCTGCCATAAACTCTGTGCATCTCAAAAAAAGTGAAAAGCAGGTAACAACAGTGTAAGATTATCCTGTACCCTTTCATGTAGCAGTTACGGTTCCAGGTATCGAGCCCATTTTCCTCTGGAGAGGAACGAATCAATAGAACCAACTCAGAAAAAGAAAATGAAGTTTGGCTCTGAAATTAGTAACTATACCTTCCAAAAGTAACAAGCTGGTTTCCCTGTTTTGACTGAAAATACATTTTACTAACACTGGTAAAGTTTGATAAAATGAGAAGAGACATGAAACTTAGGGCTGTTATTTTTAGGTAACTTGAGGCAAACTCAGGGGATTTTGAGAGCTGTCATGGATGCAGGCTGACTATTGCATAACAAATTTATTTTCTAGATCAGGAGAAAGAACATAACTTCAAACTGGTCGTTGAGCCAGAGCATTATTTCATAGTGGTGCATAACATCATGAAGGTTGCCTAAGAACTGGTAAACAAGTACTCGAGAGAGAGGAAGAATGGGCAGATACAGCAGTGAGATATTTTTTTCCGTGGATAGCCAGAGGTCAGTAATTACATGGAAAATCTGTAAGCAATGTCACAGAGGAGGTAAGAGAGGAAATGAAATATGAATAAGAGTCCTATTGAGGCACACAGTGTGAAAGGCCTGTCTGTTTGCCACCTCAGATAAAGTTGTTGAGGGTATCACATTATAGACAGGGCTTTTTAGAAAAAAAAAAATAAATAAAAATTCTGTTTCTTCTCTTTTTCTTTTTTTTCCTCTTCTTCCCCCTCAGTCTTAGGAAAGAAATGTAGCAAGAAACTCTGGACATCGAGAAACTGTGCCTCACTTTCCTGGATTCTTGGGCACAATGTTACTGGAGAAATGTCTTTCTGTGTTTCAGGCTGAGAGCTCAATATTTGTTCCTTAAAGGACAATCAACATTTAGCTCCTGCACCCAGGCATTAAAAGAAGACATCAAGAAATGTACCACTGTGATACAGAGCAATGGGAAAGTGGTGCCTTCTTTTAGTAGGAATCAATATTAGGATAAGATTGGGCCTTTCTTTAATGTTCTTACTCCCAGCAGGAGTAATAGACAATGTAAGAACAGCTATTTAAATCCTGAAAGTTCTGGACTTAAATCCTAAATTATTATAATCCTAATGCAAAATTATCCTCAACAGTTTATGATTTGTTTATGCCTTTTTATCACCTTTCTCAAGTCGGTTGGGTATTTTTCTCCTAAAACATTCTTAACCAGAACACAAAGCATTGTTTGTTATTTAGATGATTTTGATGACAACACTCTGCCTTTTCTGTTGACCATACTCTAGTACTTGGTGTAACTGATGCACTCCATGGTATTTAAGGGAGAGCTTTTAAAAGTTTCTTGGATGATTTCCTAATTCAGATGCTTTGCTTAGTAGTTTTCTCTTTCTGCAGAACAATATCCTCCCAGGAATTCCTGTACTTCCATTCCATAATACGTCAGCAGTAGCTTTTAAAAATTATTTTTATATGACTGTAGCTTCTCTTTTTTTAAACATATGATTTTCATTCTCAAATGGGAAAAGTGACTGAAATAGCACAGACTTTCATAGTTGTTATGCTATTTTTTCATGCTTGGAAGTACTGTAATGTTCAAGGGAGCAATTAAAATTGTTCCACTGTGTAGTAATAAAGAATACGACTCTCCAGTCAAGTGCCCGCCAAGACGGTTTTATAAACTAAGAGAAAACTGAATTTCTGCTTGTTAAAATATGCTATGTAGATATTTACGCTGAAGATAGTAAACTTCATTTAGTTTCAAATTTGTCAGAAAAAGGTAAGAAAAGAGTTTAAGTACTGTTTAAGCACATTGCACCAATGCAATGGACCACTTAGAAGGCAAAATATTTGAGCAATAAGATTAAAAATCTATAAATATAAATAATGCTGTTTTATAACCAACATTTTCTTTCAGGAATGTTTTAATTTTATATCACACACCCTAAAATATATTTGGTTTCAGTGGCTTCACCAGTCTCTTCAACATTACATTCTTCTACTTAGAGAGACAAATTTAATCTTATTTCTCTATTATCCACTAATGTTTACAAAAATATTGTACCCGTGAGAGTTATATTTCTAGGATTCAATTTCAGCACCTGAACCAGCACTGATTCAAGGGCTTTTATAGAAATATTATGTGAAAGCATTTCAATGAAACATAACTGCTTTAGGATTTCCCTGCAGTCCCTTCATGAGACGCTTCACAGTATTTTTCACGCTTTCAAAGAGATCTGGTCTCTTAAGGAAAACACAGGCAAAAACTGTAAAACTAAAGAATTTTTACAGGTATCAAACTTAAAGCAAATGGCAGTAATGTTAACACGTGGCAAATCTTTGCTTCCGCACTCTTTACTATGCACAAATCCTTTTGCAAGTAGGTTAGTACAACTTGTAACATCCACAAGATAGAATCTCTTACCCAGAAAACTAGGAACAGGTTTTTCTACATAGGTTCTTTGGGTTGTTGTTTCATCTATCCATCCATCCATCCATCTATCCATCTATCCATCCATCCAACTATGCATCTATCCATCCATCCACCTACCTATCTATCTATTTATTATTGGTACACTAAGAGCATTGCTAGTGCAAGTCAGACTCGACAGAAGATCTAGACAGGCTACCCTGGAAGCACAGAGCCAAATAACTCTGGGGTTACATTTTGCACCAAAAGGACGAAGCACAATTGCTCAGAATTATCTTATTCAATTAAATGCTCCATCATGCTAGTATCAGAAATTTTATAAAATTCTGTCCTTCTATATAACTGTGCCTCAGAAGAAGAACCCCTTGCAGCACGCGCGAGGGTGGACACTGAAGCGTGCAAAGGCATGAAAGAGGTATTGCACGGTAAAGAAAAAACTGGAGGGGATTTTCTTTCTCGTATTTTAGTGTTATTATGCTTTGAAACAACGGTACATAAATGACAGTTTTGGAGAAGTATCTTTCCATACGAATAAGAGGTAGTATCTTGTAGAGATTAATTTCTATTTAAAAGTTTAAAAAGTAAAGTGGAGGGTAGAAACAGAAGGGTCTAAAGGCAACTCTAGTACACCCATCCTAAGGGTACGCATAAATTACTACTCCAGTTGAGCACACTGCATTGTAGTTTGGCAGATTGCTCAGAATTCCTGGCTCAGAGGATCAAAAGGTGAAGATGCGAACATCTGGCTGATGGTGGGAGAAAACACAGTTTAAGTTTCCATTCTCTTCAAGCTGGCTAATATGTCAAGCTGCATTTTCAGCACAGTAATTGATCTCTTGATTAAAACAAAGTGTTCCAGATTTAAAGGAGGAGGGGGAAGGCAAACTCCCATATATAAAAAAAGAGAACATTTTTTAAAAGTTTGGAATTCTCAAAGCATACAAATCTTCTGCGTCTAACCAAGTTCAATTTGAAAGTTAAAATGAACCTACATACGAAGTTGACCGCATTTGGTTTTTTAAAATATCTGAGGTAAATTTAATAGGTATCTTCTTTTCAAAAACATTCCAGTAGTATTTTTTGCACACTAAAATAGCTTTAAAGATATCCTAAGAATTAAAAAAAGAATTGAATTGGCTTATAAATAAAATTTGAGTGCTACACTGATCACTAGGAGGACAGTTGGAACAGCCAGGACAACAAAGACCCAAGTCTTTGTCATTCTTCATAAAGCAAAGCTTTTCATGCTTTTGTGGCCAAAGATCTCATCTTTTTTGAGAGGTGAGTCATCATTATGCAGAGGACAACCAAAGCAACACAAAGTCCTCTGACTTCCTAGGGTCACAGAGCCAACCAGTTTAAGAAAAGAAAAATCCACAGCATTTCTCTCCTTGCCTGCTCCCGTGTTCTCAGGTTGTGTGTTACATCCGCATCACCTTCCAACACACACCTCAGTTTGCTTAACCTCACCTGTTAGAGCAAACAGAATGAACTCAAATGTTGACTGCATCATCACAGAAAGTGAGCTCCATAGCCATAAACACCTGAGCAGTTTAAGATAGCACAAGTAACACAGAAAAAAAGAAAGCAACAAAATAAATTATAAATAATGGGCTAGAATTAGGTTCTGCTGCTGGAATTTTGAGCCTTGTTGGACTCTCTCTTCCCTGGCTGTTTCAGAGCAGATGGAGCTCTACCAAAGTCTGCATTAATGTCCCACACTTACCAAAGTCAGGGAAATAGAGTGATGAGAAGAATCAGAATCACAGAATATTAGGGGCTGGAAGGGATCTCAGAAGATCTTTGAGTCCAGCCCCCCTGCCAGAGCAGGAACCTAGAGTAGATCACGCAGGAACGCGTCCAGGAGGGTTTTGAATGTCTCCAGAGAAGAAGGCTCCACAACCTCCCTGGGCATCCTGTTCCAGGCTCTGTCACCCTCACTGTGAAAAAGTATTTCCTTATGTTTAAATGGAACCTCCTATGCTCGTGTTTGCACCCATTGCTCCTTGTCCTGTCATTGGGTGCCACCGAGAAGAGGCTGGCTCCGTCCTCCTGACATATTTATAAACATTCCTGAGGTTACTGCTCAGTCTCCTCTTCTCCAAGCTAAAGAGACCCAGCTCCCTCAGCCTCTTCCACTCCCTTAATAAGCTTAGTGGCTCTGCGCTGGACTCTCTCCAGTAGTTCCCTGTCCTTCTTGAACTGAGGTGCCCAGAACTGGATCCAGTGCTCCAGGTGGGGCCTCACCAGAGCAGAGTAGAGGGGGAGGAGAACCTCCCTCGCGCTGCTGGCCACGTTCTTTCTAATGCATCCCAGGAGCCCCTTGGCCTTCCTGGACGCGTGGGCGCATTGTTGGCTCATGGGCATCCTCTTGTCCACCAGGACTCCCAGGTCTTTTTCCCCAGAGTTGCTCTCCAACAGATCAGCCCCCAACCTGTACTGACCCAGGGGGTTGCTCTTCCCCAGATGCAGAACTCTACACCTGCCCTTCTTGAATTGCATTAAATTTCTCCCCACCCAGCTCTCCAGCCTGTCTAGGTCATGCTGGATGGCAGCACAGCCCTCCAGCGTGTCAGCCACTCCTCCCGGTTTGATATCATTGGCAAACTGGCTGAGGGTCCCCTCCATCCCCTCGTCCAGGTCATTGATGAAAATATTAAGCAGCATTGGACCCAAGTGCTGACCCCTGGGGGACACCACTAGTCACAGGCCTCCAGCTGGAGTCTGCTCCACTGCCCACAACTCTCTGGGCTCTGTGCTTCAGCCAGTTCTCAATCCAGCTCACCGCACAATCATCCAATTCGCACTTCTTAAGTTTGTCTGCAAGGATGCCATGGGAGACAGTATTGAAAGCTTTGCTGAAGTCAAGATAGACCACATGCACTGCCCTCCCCTCAGAGAAGAAAATTATATCCTTCTTCAGACTGCAGTATTCAAATGGTATATCAAACGCACAAGGATTGGCTTTGCATTTCTCAAGTTTACTTAGGCTGGCAGAAAGGAGAGGTTCGAACTGGGGTTCATAGAGATGATTTCATCTGAGATGTGACAAAAGGTAGAGAAGGGGGCACCTGCTGAAAGAAATTGGTTTGGTTTGCACGTGTTGTTTTGGTTTTGTTCTTTTAAGAAAGTGAAGCTCTCGTTCAAAGAGAGGTTTTCTTAATAAAAGTATTTTTTATTAGGGATAACTGTGATAAGAGGGCTTTCCACTTTCTAGATGTAACTAAGATCTTTGATTTATTTGTCTCCTTTATTCTAACCTTCAAATGATTCCTGCAGTCTTTTTTGGCACAGCCTGAATACAAGAAATGGGAAGCTCCACAAATAAGAATAAATTGTCATCGGATGAAACTGCAACTTTGGAACTCAAAACGGCACAAAAACTTGGCTTCCCTTATCCTTGGAGCCTCATTTGTGTAGATACAAATCAAAAGAAAAACCTTTAAAGATGAAATACGAAAAATTATAACAGCAAAGAATTGCTTAACAAGTGCATAGAAGTACAACCTGCGTAGTAATTCTGCGATTGCATTTAATACCTGAATAAATGCTTGGCTTTGAGAAAAAGAGATTCTCTCCAAAGCTATAGCTATAATCACAACTCCTTTGAAATGAATGTTGTAGAAGTCCTTAGAAAACATTACACACAACTAGACAACTTCTGCAGCTAATATGCAGCAGAGCTTGAAATCCCTCCGGTACATGTCGCATCCAAATACCACGTTTGTCTCTTTGAATTCCTTTTCGTGTTCTGTATCTCTGTGGGAATGATCCTCTCCTCTTTGTTCTTTTTTTTGTGTGTGTGTGTACACAAATACTACCAGAGAGAGCAAAAGGTGTGTAAATACCGTTGCAGTATGCGAACACTAACTATCCTTAACTTTGGTAAAACTTCTGTAATAAATGACTGTAACAATCTGAAAAAATTTGCATCACTTTATGCTGCCTGTGCAAACACATCTTGGCAACTGATCTTTTACGGCACTGTTCTTTTCAGTTACCTCTGAGAACGATGCCTTCAGCAGCCACCAGTTCCAGCTCAAATGGCAGCTACAGTTTTGAATGTACCTCCTCAGGTGTACCATGCCTTACACTGATCATCACACAAAAATTACCTACAGATTTCTCATCTGCCTATAATTCCATCTTTATCGTAGGCTCTCCTTGTTTCTTTCTTTAATACTGTCTGGATGGCTGGAAGATGCATGCCCCATCCACCTTTGGACAGTTCACCACCTCCTCTGACCTTTCCCACTGAGTAGCTACCTACTTCTTCAGCAGATACCTGTAGAGGTGTTGATTCTTGGCAAATGTGGCACGAATTTGTGTATAATGATCTAAAAATGTATCTTACTGGTTGCTTCGAGTCAGCTGGTTTTTTTTCACAAAATAAACTTTCTGGGCTATGCCGTGGGGAATCTAGAAGAAAAGAGCAGTAATGCTTGAGAATTGTAGAGAAAAGTTGCAATACTTAAAATTTTTTTTTTGATTACTTTTGGGGATTTGTAGTTGCCTCTTCCTGAAAAACATTGCATAATGGAAGTTGTACGTATTTTCTCAGTTCTTAAAAAAATAATGATCACATTAAAGGGGTGCATTTCTATTTTACACACACACGAAAAACCTGCTATTAACTGAGATATGTAGGTCATTAGCAGTGTTTTATGGCACCCAGCCTATTGCAAACGCTGAGAGGAGAGCTGGTGCTTTCTGAAAAGACACTGCCCCTATCCAAACCACCTACCTTCTTCGCTACAGATTTGGGAAAACTCAAACCTTGCTTATACCTTCAGAGGCAGCGTTCCTCCTCCCCTGCAGCCCCCATTTCTGTCATCTCATCTATGCTGGTGTAACCGCTACGGGAACTGATACACCTACAAAAAACTAAGCAATAATAATGGCATCTAATCTTATCTAGTAGATGGATCTGCTTGAAGAAAAAGCTGGAGAAGTTTGGCCGCAGCGGGAGAAAATCTGCAAGCTACATGAGCACCAGCCAACACAGATAAATCACACACTCCAGGTGTACTTGCAAGACAGCAGCAAACAAAGGTACCTAATGTATTGGCTTGTAAACTTGACAATTCTGAGTGTAACCCCATTACTAGCTCCTGCTACATTAATTTATTATCCACATTTGTCTACCAAAGGCTCCTAATGCTTTCTTTCAGAGGGCACAGTTGGAGCCTTAAGGAAAATACTCACAAAGCAGGACTCAATGTGACTATTTCATACTAATTTCATTCCAAGCTGGAGAGTTGTAATTTGATTGATTTTGGGTTCAAGTCAAAATTGGAAGGATCTGAAATGTTACATGGGTGATTTTTGCTATATTAGTACTGAAATCTCCGGGAGCTGGATATACATGTGCTGTGCAACAGATATGTTTTACAATGGTTAAATTATTTAAAACACATGCAGTACAAAATATGGTCAAGTATTTCAGCAAAACTTAAATAACAACCACAAAGCACCAGAAAAAATGCTGTAAAAAACCTATGAGGGCTTAATTCAAAAAAAAAGCAGAAAAAAAAAAAAAAAGAAATTAGGGGGTTGAGGCTCAGATCTGTAAGAAAAATCCCTTAAAACCCCAGGGAATTAAAACATGGTTCTAGGCTATGCTTCGAATCTGGGGGCATCTATCATTAGGAAATAGGTCATTAACAGTATTTAAAAGTAATCTTTATGCGAACGCGCCGATGTTCGCAGTTGCACAACGTTATGTAAACAAAACCCAACCAAGGGCGAATTCGCTATTTTAATTTATGGAACGGCAACTGGAAATCCTGCTTTGCTGCTGCACCCGACCTTGCGACGCTCAACAGTGCCTCTTTGCAAAAGTGCTGAATATTAATTTTTCAGCACATCGTCCTTCACGCGCTGGTTTAAACACTTGTGTAGTAACGAGCAGATGAAGCAAAGTGCCAACGAGCCGCAGCATGTGTAACGTACCCGGTGTGTTCCGTAAAACCGCAAAGGCCAACAAAGTCTCTGATGAAGTCAAGGGAAATCAGCATTATTACACTAGGATTACGTTCCTATCGGACTTCTGAAGTCGTAGGCATCTCTATCAACACAGATGTCTTGAAAAACTTCTTCCCCTCTCCACAAAAATCTTAGATAAAACTAAGTCTGACCTTGGAGAAAATTTGTAGAAGGGGAACAAAGCGGCAATTAGCCTCCAAGAATTGCACTCCCATTTTCCACCCTCCCACTGCTGACTTTGCCATTCCTTTAATAACATAAAGATTTTCCAAATTTCTAGTCCATTAAGCAACAGCTTGTGGCCACCAAAAAGCAGATGGGAAAAGGCACATCAAAAACAGGTTTTGTTCAGGAAGGAAAAAAATAGAAAATGTTGCACATAACTGTACAGAAAGGAAGACGGTATCAAACCAACTCATAATCTGAAGCTTTTAAAAGTATTTAAAGATATTTCCAGAGCTTTACAGGACTCAGGTTTTGGAGTTCTGTTGTTAACCTGGATGACTTCCTGCAGAATTTTACCGGTTCTACCATGAAGAGACAAAACATGTTATTTTAAAGATCTGAAAAATAATCACAGAATCATTCTTAATATCTGATACCTTAAGGCTAATAAATACAGTTATATTGTATTTTATAATTTAAATGCTACTTTAGTACTTTACTGATTCAGTGTGCAACATGACGTATCTATAGAAATTAAATTCTATTATCAAATACACTAGAATAATTAATTTGCAAAAACGCTGTCCATTTTCATGGCTTTATTTTATATATTTAATTGAGCTCTCCACGCTGTAAATTACATTCTTAAGGGGCAACATTTCATATTTAATCAGATTAATGCTCTACCAATTTAACATGCTCACTAAGAGTAATAGTTTTCATAACAATCAACTAGCTCTCTCAATCCTCTCTTGGATGTTAAAAAGGCATTATTTCTATTCCTAAGATCTTTACTATTACTCTCTCTCCAGACAGAGCCTTGCTCATAATATTAGCTATCAGGAGATTAACATAATGTGCTAAATGCCTAATAAAGTCTTTTAGATGTTTTGTATTTATTATTGGAGAATTTCTACTTGCTCTCCGTCTCAAAGCAGCGCTGTGACAAAGATTTGGACGGCGATTCTGTGAATTGTCATAATTTGTGCTCAACTGAGATGATCTGTATCCAGGCTATAACTTGACTCCATGGAATCATCTTCTTGAGCTCTTTGTATGGGAATTGTGAATGAAGAAACAGGAATTTCTCTGTTAGAAAATTTCTGGTGTCTAGTAGATGAGAGAGGGAGGGGACAAGGACTGTTCTTCTTCCCACCCACCCAATCCACTTCACACACACATACATGAATGTGGCGACATGGACAATGGCATCGAGCGCACCCCTCAGCAAGTTTGCCAACGACACCGAGCTGGGTGGTGCGGCTGACATGCCAGAGGGAAGGGATCCATCCAGAGGGACCTGGACAGGCTGGAGAGGTGGGCCCAGGCCAACCTCATGAAGTTCAACAAGACCAAGTGCAAGGTCCTGCCTCTGGGTGGGGACAATCCCAGGCACCACTATAGGCTGGGCAGTGACTGGCTTGAGAGAAGCTCAAAAGAGAAGGACTTGGGGGTGCTGGTGGATGAGAAGTTCGCCATGAGCCGTCAGTGCCTGCTCGCAGCCCAGAAAGCCAACCCTGGCCTGGGCTGCAGCAAGAGAATCATGGCCAGCAGGCCGAGGGAGGGAATTCTCCCCCTCTCCTCCACTCTAGTGAGACCCCAGCTGGAGCCCTCCAACCAGTTCTGGAGCATGAAAGATGTAGACGTGCTGGAACATGTCCAGAGAAGGGCCACAAGGATGATCTGAGGGCTGGAGCACCTCTGCTATGGAGACAGGCTGAGAGAGTTGGGGTTGTTCAGTCTGGAGAAGAGAAGGCTGCCAGGAGACCTTCGGGTGGCCTTCCAGGATATGAAGGGGGCTACGAGAAAGCTGGGGAGGGACTTTTGAGGATGTCAGATAGTGACAGGACAAGGGCAAATGGATCCAAACTAGAGGAGGGGAGATTCCGATTGGAGGTTAGGAAGAAGTTCTTCCCCAGGAGGGGGGTGAGACCCTGGCACAGGTTGCCCAGAGAGGTGGTGGGAGCCCCATCCCTGGAAGTTTTTAAGGCCAGGTTGGATGGGCCTCTGGGCAGCCTGCTCTGATGGGAGGTGTCCCTGCCCATGGCAGAGGGGTTGGAACTGGATGATCTTCAAGTTCCCTTCCAACCCTGACAATTCTATGAGTCTACAAAATCCAAGATAAGCAGCACTGAAATGTCCAAGCTCCATTCCCTGCTCCAGTCAAGAAGGGATTACTTAGAGAAAACCAAGTGGCACCCTGCGGGTATAGCAAGACTACACCTCCCTGGAATATGCTACAGCACAGGATTTTCCCATCATCTTCACAGGAAAAAGAAAGTGCAGATTTGAGTCTAGTCCAGCCATAAAAGAAACTGCACGAGGCTTCCCTGCATCTGGGTGCATTTCTCCCTCTTAAGGGATGAAAGTAACACCAGTTCTCCTTCTGCTTTTATACAGATACTTAATTAATTTTTTTGTTGTTCTTACAATTTCATGAGGATGATTTGAAAGCATCTGAATTTAAAACAAACAAACTCAGAAACAGAAAACTTCAGCTTCAAGTTTCTCCCTCTGTGCCTTCCCAAACTCTCTTCTCCCACTCATATTTTGGTTTGAGTGCTAAATTAGATTCCTGACAAGACTTCCCAGTTATTCACTTCTGCTTCAAACCTTTTGGAATGGCCACATTCCCTGCAAGTCAGAGTAGAGCATGTCATCCAAAGGCTCATAGGCCTAGAGCTCAAGTTCTGAACTTTTTCATTTAAGTTGTCAAACACGTTTTTGTTCCTCATTTACAAGGAAGCTGCATTTCATGGATTTACATTTACGCAAATCTACAAGAAGTCCAAGACGACAGCTTTCTGGATGGCAATTCCAAAACCCCGTGCTCTAGGGAATCCAAATAGTACATGTGCCAGGACATTAAGTTCAAACAAAAAGTCCTACCTTTACCGGGAAGTAGATTTCAATCACTAAGTTAGCATTTAGAGGTTTTCCTTTGCATATGTATCTCTATTTAAGGAAACTTGCTTTTTCTAAGGAGAGCAGACACAAGAACATCCCTTGCCCCTGCCCCTGCCTTTGACATCGAGAGTCTTACGGCATCTCTTGCATAATTAGCAGAGCCATGAAGCAATGGCTGGTCTTAGGACTGCCCTGATTAACCCTGACTGCCCCAACTGCTGCTGCTTCTACCTTTTGTGATTCACAGATCTGAGAAAGCACTTCCCATCTCCTTCCACACCTTTAAAAGGTGGCAGCTGGTAGTGTCGCTCTCCTTAAATGAATCTAAGCAGCTTCATCAGGATATCCACTGCTCAGTCTTGTGACTTCAATGGACTTGTTATTATAGGACTGAAATTCCCACAGTAACGTAAGATTTTAGGAGGAGCCACTCTCAACTTCTAAAGCACCTCTGCCTGCCACAAGGACACAAAGCTAGAAAAGACGGAGTGAATCACTTTCCCTCTCTCTAAGCTCTGCAATAGTTGCTCACGTAGGGAAAAGCTCACAGATCTCTTCCCCCTCTCCTTATCGAAGCAGAAGAAAGCAGGATACCTTTTTTTGCTCCTTGCACACAGTTGAATGGAGAAAAGGCATCAGCTGGATCCACGCAGCTCAAACCCACTGCTGAGAGCAAGGACGCCACTGGTTTTTCTCAACGTGAGGCTATCACAACCTTGCAGATTATCATTCAGACGATACTTCACCAGCGAAGCTACAGATCAGGGAGCACCGACCTAACTACTCATCCTCTGCATCAGTAAGTTTCAGAGGTTATACATTCCCACAACAGCCAATTTTTTTCCATGAAAAAGCTCACGTTACTCAGTCACACATTTCTTCAACGTGCTAAATTCTATGAGGCACTCACACAAATGCAGACAAATATGCCATTTATATATCAACAAAGGACTAAAGCAATTACAGAGCGTTTCTAAACGTTATAGCACATACTGTGTTATGCAAGTGAGGAACAATATATCAATCTCCCTGTTCTCCTAGTTGAATATAAATGAAGGAGCTGTATAATTCAACCATTCATATCTCAGACAAATCTCATAATGACTTCCTTTGTCTCTGCTGCTCTGCAATGTCTTAAAGCAGGATGGTATCACTTACAACAAACGGCATGGTCTAGGCATTTATAAACACTATGTATAGCATGGTTTGGGTAACCCTTCTTAACATAAACTGCAGGAAGATCACCTGCCAGATTATCCCAGGGGAAAAGGAGCAGGAGTACCGTAGATCATTAGCTATGACAGACTCATCACCATTACGGCCGGGAAGAAAATGAGGGAAGACGAACCGTCACAGGAGACGCTACAGAAAGAACTCAGTAATATAGTATCATACAGAGGCAACAGTAAACAAAAAAAAAGAACCACCCAGTGTTCAAAGAATCCGAAGTTAAAAAAAAAAAGAATAAATGAAGGGCTTGAAAGTTTGGGAATGTCAGATTTCTGCTTTTCTGTACACCTTCTATTTTCTACGCATTGTGAAGTCATCTTCTGTACTACATCAAGGTAATCTACCCCTCTCGCCACTTTATCTACACAAACACACAGAAGAATTATCTCAAGTACTTCCTTGTTTCCATTTTCAGTGTATTGTCATCAGCTCCACTGAATTTATTCTGCTTTTACTACTAATTGACATGAACGTCTCATATTCAACCAACTTGATGATCATCTGAGGACTTCCACAGATATGGATAGAAAGAAACAAAAGTCAAAAACATGCAGAATCTCGGCAGCATTTCTCACTCTCTACTTCCTTTCCTCTCTCAAGTGGATTGGAACTGGGGTAAAGATTTACTAAAGACGCTCACTGTTTGGCTAAGATGAATGATTTCACCTCACTCTCCAACCTAATTAGCAATATGTTAGCGGGTGGAGAGAGCAGATAACAGGCAGCTAATCTGCCAAATGCTGCACCCACAGAGGCCCATTTATCTAATCCATGTGGTGCCTGCTGAAAATCTGGACAGGCTGCTACACCCTTCGAGAAGATCGCCTTTGTGTCAGATGTGACCTTGCCAGTTCTGAAACATCAGGTTTAAGTAGTGCATATTTAAGTATAAAACACTGAGCTCTGAGGTAACATGAAAAATTGATTAACAGCAATCCATATTACATATTAAAAAAAAATTTACAAAAAAAAAAAAAAATCACAGTCGTCCATTACTATCATTACCTCATGAAGGAGATGAAACAGGTCCCAGACTATAAACCCAGGATTTTTGGCAGAGTTTTATTTCATAACTTAGACAATGACCTTGGGGTGACAATAAAGATGCATTACTGCAGTTTGTTAAGGATATAAAGGCAAGAGGTAGAGTCTTCCTAGAGGAGGAGGATTTGAATGTCCTATGGGGGGGAAATGGATGATTCTGAAGACCCCAGAAACAGAACTGGGTTGAAAGTAATAGTCCAAAGGGCACGTGGGACTAGTAGCAAGAATTCCTGATATACACTGGGAGCTCATTAGTTGGAAATAGCAGCCTATTTTAGTCAGTCGTGGGATAACTATGAGCCACTTAATTGAATCTGACTATGAAAAGGGCAAGGGAAGGTATTTTCATGAAGAAGAGGGAGCATTCGTATAAGTGTACAGCCTGGACCGAGAGCTCATCTGAAGCATTTTGTATAATTCCACTTACAAATGTTAAAAAAAAAATTTAAAAATTCAAATTTGAGCAGTTGCTAAACAGGGATCAAACATAAACCTGTCTTATGGGAGGAGATCGAAGAGATTTGGGTTTTTTATGCTGAAAAATCAAACTGGGAAGAAAGATGATTGCTTGCAGCAAATGCACTAGGGGCAAAAGATTTGTTGATGTTAGGAGAAATGGGTAGAAATCAGTCATGAATAAATTAAGGATGGAAAGTGGAAGAAGGTTTGTAATCATCATTATAGGAGTGTAGTCCTGCAACAATCTCCCAAAAGGAGAGATTGTGGAAAGAAAAATCTTTTAGGTGGAACTTAACCCGTCTACGAAAAAGACTGTATAATGTTTCACGTCATGGTAGAGAACTGCAGTTGGTGACCTCTACATTTCTTTAAGATTCAGTGTTTCTGTTGGCTTAGCTGAAAGTCCTCATGTCTCTAAAGAGCTGTTTGCAGAAACAAGCACCACAGATCACACAGTTCCAATCTGATACCTTGTTTGAAGCAGCCCACTGTTTTGCTAACTACACGGCCCAGCAAAAAGGACGCAGCCATCAGCAGAAAACACACAGAGAAACTCACACAGGTTTTATTATCTGTTTCTACAGACCCCAAAAATGCTATAGTCTGGCCGACCACGAGGGAACAAAGGAAGCAATCAAACTGCTCACTGTGGGTGACACAACAGAACCAAAGGCAAACTGAGCCAAAAACACCACGACATAAGGAGATGTCAACCATGCCCTGCATCCCAACATAGCCAGGTACAAAACCAACCAGATAAATACCAGAAAGATACATCACCCAATCCATTGTCCTCAGTTATCCTTGACTCTTTCATTGACTCCACAAAACTTCTCACCAGCCTCTCCAGCAGCAGCTCCCAGCAGCAGCAGCTACTCAATAAGGGGCTCTACTGGCCTTTTATCTCTACCCTCTAATCCCCACCTAACTGGCAGCTGTTTCCCATTTCTACTTTAATTCTCAGCATTTCAGGGTGTGCTTGGCCTGGCCTCCCCTCCTGGAGGGCCCTCTTACAACAGAGGGGGATATCCCTCACATTAAGGTCTGATATGACACGTGGCCCCACTGCTCAACACCTACTGGGTGGCAGCCAGCAGCGAAGCTAAAAGATCTTCTTGGCCAAACCATTCTTGCCCTTGGTTAAAGTAGGAGGCACCTGGGCAGCCTTAGCCCCCTTGACCTGGTTGTGAGATTCATCCAGGTGTCAAGTTCACTTACTTCAGGGCTTGGGGCTCAGACCCCAGCAATTCATCAGCCCAGCTCAGGAAAAATGAAGACCTTTAAAGAGAAGTCATGTTAATTTGTGAAAGGGAGGATGCTAACAGCTAGGACAATGATATCCGGGGTATTTATTCTCTGTTTAATTGTTTACTAAACAAAGCCTCTAAATAAATCAGAAGTGAGAGAAAAAAAACGAAACAACTCTGCCAGCATGATATATGATAAACAATAATTCCACAGTAAATCACTATCATCGGTCTCCTCTTCCTTAACCAAGTACAGCAGGTGCACTTACAGGCTCTTATAATCCAAGCTAAGCAATCTATATATAACTAACATTTGACTAACGACAATTTGCAGTACTATTCCTTTTCATGTTCTTCAGTGTTTCCGCTCTACAAAAGTTCTTCCAGATAAAAGACGGTATCCCAAGATAAAAATAGTTTCACACAATTGTTGAATGGAGTAGTTTGCTCAGTTATGACTTATAATATAGGAGGGAGAAAGAAACTTCATGACCTCGTGTAATATTAAGAGGCCTAAAGGAGCATTTCCATAGTGCTGACTGAACCTTCTATATATTTGATGATGTTTGAAAGTCATCAGTTAGTCCATATTCAAATTCAGAGACCATTAGACAACTGCCTCCTCATGTAGAAGATGATTCATGGCAGTCTCAGTAATTTATCAAGACACGTGGCTTTCCTCAAGAGTTGCTCCAACTGTTGTGCTGTCTGTACAAGACTTCTATAAACACAACGGGAGAAGATAAGCACTCGATAATTCAGTTCAACAACAATACGATTCCTTCGAAAACAGCTTGTTGGAAACACTCTGATTTTAACTCTTATGGAAAGAGCTTGTCATTCCACTATTAAGTCTTGCCAGAAGAAAGTCAATAATGATACAAGAGCTAGAGTTCTTCATATTAATCCAAATGTAAATTTTCAACGCAATTATTCTCTACTCAAAGAGAAATTCCTCTTTGTTAGAATAAGACACAGCGTTTCTCATCCAGCACAAACCACTTTGATTCCTGTTCTCACTGCAAAGCTGTGCAGTCAAAGCCAGTTAGCACTTCCAGAATCCGAAGTCACATCACACGGCTTCAGAAGATGCTTTGAAGGCACATGTGGAGCTTTATCCGAAACAGAAGCAGGTATATACAGCCTGTGACTCTCTTACTGGGAAGGCTAATGTTTCCATTAATCAGAACATAGGAAAAACATTTAAATACACTAAATTACTAAGCAAATACTAAAAACAGAGCTAAATAACACATATTTTGTGATAGACGAAGCCTTCAAGGACCATGTGAACCAAAGGCATGTGTCCCTTAAGGAGACAAATCCTATCAGTTCATTTTTGTATACAAACCAGTGCCCAACATGAATATTTTTAAGCATTAAAAAATCTGTAGATACGGTGAAATTTTATAATACACAGTGATGTGTAGAGGGCTGTGGTTCCGAAAAAACAGGTGTATTTTTAGAAAATGAGATCAAATTGTTACACTGGAAACAATACTTTGCTAGATTTGCTCAACTAAGAAAACTATGAGATCACGTCAAGCACGTGCCTATCTACAAAGAATTAAACTGTGACCCGACAGTAGCAGTGGTTCACCCTAAAAAGAAGTGGTGAGAAAAGATCAGCAGCTCTGCTGAACTGCTGCTTTTCAGAAAACTTGTAAAACCAACTAATGAACGTACAGAGAGGCAGCAAAACAGCGTTCATCTCATTTAATGAGAAAAATAGACTAAAGAGTTTACAAGTGTCCAGACCAACTGAAAGAAGCAGCACAATTTTTAAGGATATGCTGTATTTATTTTGCTGCTTGTGGTCAAAATTACTTAACTCTGATAACTTAATTTATATTTATTTCCTATCTGTGCTCATTTTTTTGCTTCTCAGGTCTGAGCTTTTTTCCCCCCCTGTTTTAATTTTAAGGCACAGCAGGGTTCCTGCTCTGTTCCTAATAGCTCTCACTGACAAAGAAACACATGCCCATAGCTCAATAGTGAAAAAATTATAAGCAAAAAGCAACCAAACCCAAGCAAATCTGCACCCAAAAATGCCTAAGTATCAGCTGGGAAATTCTTGCTAGTTTTTTTCTTCTGCAGCTTTCTGTTCCCTTGAAAAGCTCCAACCCCATTTAAAACCTGGCTGAGTAGGTTCAGCAGCAATTCCACTTGCTGTTAATTTTAAGTGGCTAATAACAGGACGTTTCCAGACAAACGCCTGGAAACTCTGCACCGGTCTAAGACATGACTTTTAACTCATTTGAAGAATTGGTTCTGGAAGAGGCAAGTTCAAAGCCCTAAGACAGCGGTGCCCCAAACAAATTAAGAGAAGTAAAGGGATAGTCCTGCATTATAGTACAGGTAAGCAAGCCCCCTAAAAAGATTTTCTAGGTCAGCTGCCCTTCAGACAAGAGGAATTTTCTGTAGAGGGAGATACTCATTGACTCCTTTAGAAATTTTAAGTCCTGTCATTTGCGTTTCTGCAGTAGAAAATAGCGACACTAGCTCAAAGAGTCTAGTTTCTCCGTTCTGCCACTCGATTACTATCTAGCTACAGCATTGAAAGGGCTGGGAAATTTATACTGCAGTATTACAGACCGATGGCACAAACCACAATTGTAGGTTTCCACGTGAAACGCATCCTAGCCAGGAACAAACGGCACGGTGCGTCGTCTGCATCAGCACAAACTGAGATCCGTTTAGAACACCTGCACCTGAAATTCCACATCAGCAGCAAGATGATAACATAAGAAGAGTCTTTTGTGTTAATAAACAATGTAATGGAAGCGATAGGACGTGGGGCTATTGTCCTTTCAAGTTGCTTTGAGAACATCTATGTAAATTAAATGCTCCTTTTGTTCATTATTAAATCTCTGAGGTTGTGATGTGCCGTATTTTATTAGTTCAGCAGTTCCGTTCAAATAGTAGCTATCCAACACGAGCCTTGCAATTAGTACCTTATGTACATTCTCGAACTAAATTCCTCCTCTGGGATTTAAAGAAAACCCAGGGTCTCACTTGAGTCTCTTGTAATGCAGCTAGACGCCACACTTTTACAGCTATGCAAATTACCTTTGAGGAAAACTGGGATGTACAGCAAAGGAAGAGATCTGAAAATGAAAATCCTGCAGGAGAGAAAATATTGAAAATTTCCTTTAAATTTTTTCTTTTGTTTAGCTAATCCCTAAAGGCATTAGGGCAGCATGTTCCATCTTGAAAGTCCCTGTAGAATCGTGTACTGTTGAGCATTACTACAAATGTGATGCTTTGAGCAGCCAGATAATGGTTTTTAATTGGCTCGTCATTGAAGCTTCAGCCTAAAAGCACAAAAATGAATTTAGAACCAATATTAACAGGTGATAATTAAATTATGGGGTCTGCATGCTTAATACATTGGAATAAGGCAGATGAGGCAACTAAGACCATTAACTTTAATAATAGAAATCAGTATCTACTTTAAGTAGTATTTTATAGCACATTAGCACTGGTTGATTAGTGTTAAATCATAAAGTAAATTTTGTTTTCTTACTAAAGCTTTTTTCCACTTATTCTTCTCTGTACGTGTATATTTAGTGTGCAACACTAAACTAAGGATGCCCATTTAAACAGCTGGGCAAATGAGCTAAAACTCCACAAACAAAACAGCTAATTAATTCATTGTGATGACTTGAATACGTTATTTGTTACTCAAAGACGTTATTTACTAGTCCTTAATATTAAAACATACATAGATTGAACAATGAGTACAGTGGGAAACTGTTTTGAGTCAAATAGTTTTAGTAATTTAGCAATTTAGGATTCGTCATAGAATCCCAGAAAGTTTTGGGTTGGAAGGGATCTTTAAAGGTCATCGAGTCCAACTGCCCTGCGGTGACCAGAGACATACTTAAGTAGATCAGGTTGCTCAGAATCCCATCCAACCTGACCATGAATGCTTCCAGGGATGGGGCATCTACCACCTCTCTGGGTAACCTTACCTCATTGTAACCTCATTGTAACAATTTTCTTAATTATATCGAGTCTAAAGCTCTTTTGGTTTAAAACCATTACCCTTTGTCCTGTTGCTACTGGTCCTAACTAAAAACACTGTCCCTGTCTTTCTTATAGGTCCCCTTTGAGTATTGAAAGGCTGCAGTAAGGTCCCTCTGGAGCCTTCTCACCTCCAGACTGAACAACCCCAACTCTCTCAGCCTTTATTTGTCATTAAGTCAGCAAAGTCTGTCACCCAGATTTCCCATTTTGCTTTGATCATAGAATCATAGAATTGTCATAGAATTGTCAGGGTTGGAAGGGACCTTAAAGATCGCCGAGTTCCAACCCCCCCTGCCATGGGCAGGGACACCTCCCACTAGATCGTGAAGCAGAACTATCTGGGTGTACTGTTTTTACCACTGAAAGAAATGATGCTACGTACAGATTAACTCTGCACTTCCTTAGAGCAACAAAACCAAACTTTGACGATGTCTCAGCATCAACTGAACTCAACAAAAGAAAGCGCTGATTTCTCTTTTTTTTTTTCATATTTTCTTTGCCATGTCTTTTTGCACCTGAGCAAAGAGGCAGGCTTTGAATTTTCCTGTCTTCTTTAGCCAGGCACTCCACTATAAGTCTTCTTTTTTTCCACCTCCACCCTCTTCTCCATTCAGTTTACCTCATCTAATGCAGCACTATCTCCTCAATTTTGCAAAACTCTGTATCGTCATCTATTCTGAATCTCCCATGGCTGCTGTCTCCAAATCAAACCCTTCACTCCACTTGCCTTTCTGATGCTACCTACACTCTTTTGTCTTTTCTGCAGTCTCTCCTGTCAACTTGTTCTTTCCCTTTATACCAGAGTGCCAAGGTTCCTTTCTCTGCTTCTGTGTTTGTGAGCTCAGCCATTAGCTTCCCCTGTTCCCACTCCTACTTACAGAGCGTGAGCTACCAAGTGTACCAACTTAGTTTTCCTGTGGGACTTCTTTGCATTTGTGAAGTCTCTCAATTCTCCTTCTCTCTTCCTGCTTAAGTTTAATCCTTCCACACTACTGAGGATTTTCCACAATCATCCTCCACTTGAAATAACCTTCTTAAAAACCTAGTCATTTATTCTCTGTTGCTTTATTTTCCTGCTTTTCAATTTTTTTTTAACACCTTTCATCTGGATGGACATAGATGAATCTCCTTCCTCCCTACAAGAAACAACATTTAAATGGTCCAAGAGTCTACAGAGTGAAGCAGCAATAAAGTTACTCCAAAGCTATCCATTCCCACTACTGGATCCAGGAACATACATAAATTAAGCCATGTAGGTGTAACCACTTATTTAGGCAGATATGTAGGAATTGAGAAGCCTGGGTACCTAACTCTTTGAATGAAAGCACCTATTAAGCTTGAAGGACTGAAATAATCTGCGGACCGTGAACCACAAGGTTATCACTGCGCCTGAGGGAATCTATTCCATAACTCTTTTCAAAGGTGCATGGTTTATTAATCCACACTCTTAATATCCTAAGTACTGAAGTCAGACTTTATGTAAAATGCAGAAGCTGGAGGTAAGGAGGTAGAAACGGCACTTCAGAATACGAAAATCAAAATCTCGAAGCAACTACCTAGAAGTCAAATGTGACCCACACAATTTAGACGACATCGTTGCCCCTTGACTGTCGTTAATGTCAAATTTTGACGGAGTAGCATTAAACAATTGAACAAGGACTGGCCAAAGATTAAACAACTGCACTAAAGAAACAACAGCTCTTCAAAAAAGCAGTAACTCATTTCAAACTGGAAGCTAAATTTTGTATCTGAACAACATGAAATTGTTGCGGCACCTGTGATTTTCACCGAAAACAAAGTAAACCAAATGCTTCGTATGGCTGATGCAGCTGTGGTTGGTGAAGACTAAAGACAGAACAGATCTTGAATGAAAATGAAGTTTGTCAGATATATAGCAAAAGTTAGATACACAGATGTGACTGTAACACACCTTAATGGCTAGAAAATGCTACACTCATCCTCCTGGATTGTACGGCTAAGCTTTTAACATATATGAGCCCAGCAATATTGCCTTTTTTTTACTGTAGATCATCCCAAGGGAGTGCTCATAATACCTCTGTTTTGCACCACCATTTATCATATTTATAACACAGATTTTGCAGACAATCTATTTTAGATGTGCGTTAGAGAGATTTACCTTTTTCTTGATAATATTTCTTATATATCTACATGTAAAGCCACTTGATTTTATTATCGTGAGTTCAGCTTTATAGGCCTTAAAGGGAGAATAAAATGGTAATGGCTACATTTCAATAACCTATGAAAATTATTAAAATATATTCCCTATAAGTCATGGTACTACAGTTTTAACATTCAAGAACTCAGACCTGACTATGAATTGAAAAGAATGTCATGCAATATCACAAAACAGAATTTTCAGCTCTATTGAGTAAGCTTTGAATGGCTTACAAAATATTTGCTCTCAGGCCACTGAGTAAGACAAAAAAAGACAAATGTATTTTAGATGTTTTTTTTTTCCAAACTGCAAATGGGTCCAGACGAAAATAAAGGTTTCTCTTTTACAAGGTAACACTTCCAAGTAACACTGAGTCCAAATCAAAAGGAATCGTGACAAGAATGAAGGTGAGGCAGTCAAACATGCCCTGTAAATGAAAATTATCTCATGATTTCATAGTCTGCCACAAAAATCTCCCTGTCAAACATACTACCTATACAAAAAGAATATCTCATGTCCCGAGCACCCTGCAAAACCATGGCAATACTCAACTGCATGCTGAGAAACACAGCAGAGAAAATGAATTCTAAAAAAAGTATTTCTTTCTAAATGAAGCATTGGAAACGATGTTCATTAAAGAGCCTCCTGTTACTGCTAAAGAGACTCCTTTGAACTTCCAGCAGCAGGACTGAAAGGTCTCGGAATGAAACTCGTCATTGCCCCGTTCATCCGCAGAGTATCTTACACGCGGCCACCATCTGTTGTGTCCCAGTAAGAAATAACAGCATCATGGGGCCACTAATACTTATGCGAACTGACAGCAACACAGAATTCACTGAATTCTTCTGCAGTTTTCACTGATTTTGACAGCAGCGTCATCTATGTTACTGAGAGAGACATATCTCGTTGCTCCACGGTTTTCAATGTGCACTTTTATTCTCGCTTTGCAGACGTCTGAAGCACACAAATGATGTTCAACTCAGGGCTGTCAGCTCCCACTACTCAAAAAAAAAAAAAAGATCAAATAATAACATGTATTCAGAGCTCCGTTTATTTCACTTTGTTACTAACTTTTAGGAACACGTTCTTTTGGTTTGCTCCAAAACTATAGGAATTAGACCTCTTATTCTTTTCAAAGAAAGGCTGAGGTTTTAATGTGTGTACGTATCTCCTAAAGCACTGAATATCCACACACATGCGCGAGAAATATGGAAGTCCCAACGAAACTTAAAAGATTTGTCAACATTGTTTCCAAAGGGGAAACATAATGAAGCTAAGTAGTATCAGAGCTCACAGGGAAAAAAATTTTTAAAAAGACAAAAAAAAGAGAAAAGGTCAGGAGTTGGCTCCAAAAGCCCTTTCTTTTTGCCCTCTTTATTGCAGATTCCTCTTCACAAGATCCTCCAGGCAACACAGCAAGGAATCCGGAGAGATCCCAAATCCAGCAAATGTTGGAACAAACGAAACCAAGCAGGGAAAGACGAGAGGAGCTAAAGGATCTGTTTAGGTAGATAGTCGGCAGATGAAGTATCAGCGAAGGAATTCAAGGCTACATGTCTCACTAGCTTTGGTTGAATCAATGGATCTTGCTGTGGACTGCAAATGATTTCCTCTGTGGGGCTTTTTACTTCAGGCTTTAATAATCTGAGACTCGTTTTCCTCTTCTATTATTACCTAGTTTTATTCTTATTGATTTATATAGCACTGCCAGACAGAATTTAATAGATGGGGCTGATTTCAATAAAAGATTTTATTAAAATGACAGCATACAATTATAAAATAAAATTGAAATTTTCATTTTAAAACACGAAAAAAAATGGAAAAAAAAAAGAATTCATATTTATGGAAGAAAAAAAAAAAAAGGAGATTGCAGTTAATACACAAAAGCTTTACAAACCATTACACTCTTAAGTTTAGAAATGGAGAATCCCTGGCAGCAAAATGTGTGAAGACAGAATGTTTATTCATTAGTGTTATTTTTAAAAGGATGTTCCAAGTCAAACTCGACAGCTTGTTTACAGTGGGGTCCTGCCCAAGGGTGGCTTAAAAGATATTAAACAGGCAAACAATTAGAATATCGTGTTACTGTACAAGATACAAGCTCGCCTGTAGCTTGATTTTACTGTGACTGCTTTAGCAGTTTCTTATCTATTTTTCAGGAAGCACTAATCTGTTCTAGCTTTCCCGACCTCTGAAAGGAAAAGAAACGCAAGACAAAATTCTAAATGTATATAAAGAACACATAGATAATCCTAGAATCAACAGAATACACACACATGTGTTTCTAGATGAATGAACTACCGGGATGATGCATAGAAGCCATATCAAGTGTTGCTACTGTTTGAAGGTTTCTTCATAGAGCATGAGCTTTTCCATATTTGCAATAATTCTAAGAAAAAAGAAGATTTTTTAAATTTTTTTTTCAGATTTCTTGGTTTTCCAGAAGGGACTTAAAAGAATGGTGATTTCATTACAGAACAGTAACTGTTTGGTAGTCCGTCCTACCACACAGGTCTGGAAACGGAACGATTTTGAGAAAGAATCAAAGCAATTACATCAAGTTGGAAACTGAGCGTGGGCTAATGGGAAACTACCACATCAAACCTGACAGAATGACTTTATTTTAGAAAAAAACTTTTCTTCAAGGAATATGTAAGTCATCATACAAAAGTTTTCCCTATTAGCAGTTTCTTAAGAGCTCTAACATTGTTACGATTCTCAATAGGAAAAAGAAAAAAGACTTTGTAGAAGATACCTCCCTGACTCCAGGACCTCCAATCTAAACTGGCATCGACTTTATTTTAGAGTCCTGACTATTAAAATCCCGCAACATTTCCTGAGCACCGTGAACACTTCATCCCCACATCATGCCACATGCTGCTTGCTGAAACTTCAGACGAGACACAGGCAAAATATCCTGGCATGGTAGGTAAGTAAGTACAATATTACTAGCTTCCATTTTTTTGAAGTATGGTCATGCAAAATCAAAATGTAATTCATACAGATCAAAATTCAATTCCTTAAAAGACATGCAATAGCAAATGCTTTGTATGTAAGGACTAAGCTGAAACTTTTCAGACAAAATGTTGCCCTAAATTACTTTTTAATCAGCATCACTGAAGCAAATGGAAAGATACTGGTAAAACTGAGGCATAATCTAGCCCCTCGTAGCTACGTTTGTTTTCTTCATTTGAAGCAGAATATAATTTGCAATATTGAAATAGCATTATTGGTCATTTATGAAACCTAACAACAAATTTACCACCCTCTCAACCCAATAATAATGTTTACCAAAGAATTAGACAGTCCAAGTTTGAAAAATGAGTTTTGCATTCTAGATCAATTTGTCAAGACGGTAATTGCTACTTTGACAACAACAAAGAGCTTGCCAGAATTACCATTTAATGTTGGTATTTTGATGGAGCAATCTTCTCTACTGCGCTGGAAGTTTACATTGAAAACATGGCCTGACACGCCTGCATTTCAACGGTATGCTGGCACTAGTTCTCTTTTTTTTTTTTTTTTTCCTACTTTTGTTGCAGCCTCCAGTTTGCCAGTACAGGGAACTGATCTTGCTCAAAAATAATTTTTATTTTTTTTTTTTCCCTCTAACTTGGCTGAGATCCCTGATCTGGTTCACTGCGTGGCTGCACAAATACTTCTACCGACACAAGGAAGGAGCTACAAGGGCTGTATAAGCCTGAACTGCAGCCAAAACCAATTACATGTTAAACTATGATCTATGTTTGTGTAGATAATTTTAATGCACTAGATGTAAAAGACGTTGAGAGGTCTGTAAATGTTATGATTACATAGCCAGCTGATAATATTGATTTATGTTGTCTGCTGTCAGAAAAGCGTAAGGGGTTAATTCAAGTGCATTGTTGAAAGAGAGTGGGCACAACAGTTTCATATGGGCCCATTTCTGAAAGCAGATGTCACTGAGTTTGAAGTTTTACAACTGTAAATGTTTCATATATATGAACTTTTCAAGTCTGGCTGTGTTCTATTATAGACCATGACAGAAGAACCCCGGCAGTAAGGACTTCTCCAGAGACTTGGAGAATGAATAAACCAGCCAGCCTTCAGAGTCAATACCAGCAGCTGACAGTGAGCAGGGTAGCACTGGAGAAAAATGACACCTCTCCCAATACTTTTTGCCTTTTTTTTCCTCCCCAATCACAGTTCCAAAACTGTCTCCTAAATCTTTTGTGAGCAAGAAGCCAGGGTGACTCTTCACTAAACTAACTCAGCACCCCCCCATCATGGTTTAATCCCAGCCAGCAACTAAGCACCACACAGCTGATGCTCTCTCCCTTCCACCAGTTGGATAGGGGAGAGAATAAGGGTGAAAAAGAGAAAAACTAGTTGGTTGACATAAGGACAGTTTAATAGGACAGAAAAGGAAGGGAAAATAATGACAATAATGATAGAATATACAAAACCAAGTAACGCACAATACAAGGGCTCACCACTTGTGACCAACACCCCCAGCCAATCCCCAAGTTGTGGAGGACCTGGACAACTCCTCTCAGTTTACATACTGGGCATGACATCATATGTTATGGAATCCCCTTTGGCCCAGTTTGGGTCAGCCATCCCAGCAGGGTGCCATCCCAACTCCTTGTGCACCCCCAGGCTCCACTGGCAGGGCAGCACAGGAAGCTGAGAAGTCCTTCACTCAGTGCAAGCGCCGCTCAGCAACAAATAAGCCATCAGTGTGTTAACAACATTATTCTCATTTCAAATCCAAACCACAGCACTATATCAGTGACTAGGAAGAAAATTAACTCTACCCCAACCAAAACCAGGGCAATCTCCACACCTTATTCTATACCATTTCTATCATGTCCAGGTCCCACACTTTCCGATACATTTCTGTCACTCACTTCTTCGACATCAAATCCTGATCTGGAAATAAAAACCACAAATATGTTCTTTATTTGCTCTTCTCCACGCCTGTTCCTCACGAATCCTTCCAGTGTGCACCTAATGCTCGTTCTAAATTGCATTGCGGAGGAGTTTCATAAAGGTTGACTTTAGCATACGGAGATTAGTTTTCCTTTTCAATTAGCGGTTAAGAAGCCCAAGAGAACAATTAATTTAGACACCTGCCCTCTGAAATTGCCTTTTGGCTGTATCTCTCTTTCCACTTGTTGTAGAGAAAGACCAAAGGACAACCTACCCCAGGAAGGCTATCCACTATTCACGACCATGCCATCATGTGCTCTGTTAGAGCAACTGTAGTCACAAATCCCAACAGCTCAGCAGTCTCCAACAGCACCTACAAATAAGCTCAGGGCCTAAACTAATAGGAAAAGAGTGACAGGCTCCTTCCCCTTGAAACAGCTCAATGTCCAGGTGGAGACCTGTGACAAGTGGAGTTCCTCAGGGGTCTGTTCTGGGTCCAGTGCTGTTCAACGTCTTTGTCAGTGACATGGACGACGGCATTGAGTGCACCCTCAGCGGGTTTGCCAATGACACCGAGCTGGGTGGTGTGGTGGACTCGCTTGAGGGAAGAGATGCCATCCAGAGGGACCTCGATAGATTTGAGCAATGGGCCAATGCAAACTGCACGAGGTTCAAGTCCAAGTGCAAGGTCCTGCGGCTGGGTCAGGCCAATCCCAGGCACTGGGATACCAAACTGGGTAAGGAGTGGGTTGGGAGCAGCCCTGAGGAGAAGGACTTGGGGGTGTTGATTGACAAGAAGCCCAGAAGGCCAACCCTATGCTGAGATGCATCCAGAGGAGTGTGGCCAGCAGATCAAGAGAGGAGAGTCTCCCCTTTTACTCGGTTCTTGTGAGACCCCACCTCGAATACTGCGTCCAGTTCTGGTGCTCCCACCACAAGAGGGACATAGATCTGTTGGAACGAGTCCAGAGGAGGCTGCAGAGATGATCCAGGGGCTGGAGCATCTCTGCTACGAGGATAGGCTGAGGGAGCTGGGATTGTTCAGCCTGGAGAGGAGAAGACTCCAGGGAGACCTTATAACTGCCTTCCAATACCTGAAGAGAATCTCCAGGAAGGCTGCAGAGGGACTTTTTACAAGAGTGTCCAGCGATAGGACAAGAGGAAATGGTTTTAAGCTGAAGGAAAATAGATTTAGATTAGATCTTAGGAAGAAGTTCTTCAATACAAGGGTGGTGAGACTCTGGAATCAATTGCCCAGAGAAGTTGTGGATGCCCCTCCCCTGGAGGTGTTCAAGGCCAGGCCAGGCTGGATAAGACCTTGAGCAACCTGCTCTAGTTGAGAGGCGTCCCTGCCCATAGATGATCACTGAGCTCCCTTCCAACCTAAGCCATTCTACAAAACAGAGAACAGCCTCATCTCTGCAGAAAGAACAATGTACGCCCGGCCCATGCGGGTGGCAGCACCGTGAGCTAAGGGTATGAAGTTGCAGCACACCTACAACATGAAGTGTCAGGAGATTTGCAAATTCACAACCTCAACAACTCTGCCTGGGCCCTGAAGGCTTGTGAATCTGACCCGGAGTGATGCGTATTGCCTTCTCCAGCACCGGAGAGGCTGCTCTGGCAGCCCAGTGCAGCAATTCAGGGCTCTCTGCTCGGGTCCCAGTGACAAGTTTTGAGCCAAGATATCATGGAATCACAGAATTGTCAGGGTTGGAAAGGACCTTAAAGATCATCCAGTTCCAACCCCCCTGCCACGGGCAGCGACACCTCCCACTAGAGCAGGTTGCTCAGAGCCCCATCCAACTTGGCCTTAAAAACTTCCAGGGATGGGGCTTCCACCACCTCACAGGGCAATGGTGTCGTGACCTACAATTGCTGTGTTGGCCACGTGTGACAGAAAGAGATCTGAACGTAGCTTTTCCCTTTTACAAATTCAATCATCTGGAGTGTGCTTTTGAAAGCTCGGATTGCCTTAATCTAAAATGATCACAGGTAGGACCTCTCTGTAAGTTTGAAACGTGAGGAGCAAGATTGATGATGCCGTAGTTTAATGTTGCTCTTATCAGAAACCTGCAGAGATTAGAAACTGTAAGAAAAACATTGCTGGACGTTTTCAGGCTTTCTGGATTAGTTTGGAATTAACCACCGGCGGCTTGCTTTCTTTGACAACTCTTTTATAATTGAGCACAGATGGATGAAAACACATTACAAACACAGGGAGATTTTTCTTTAATCATTAATTTTCACTTCATTTGCCAGATGGCTTTGCTTTCTAGTGTACTCTTTATTTGCTGTGGTGTCATTTGCAAGGTAAGTTTTACTTTTTTTGTGTGTTCAAGTTTTATGTCTCCTGAAACCCTTATTTTATTACTGTCTTCCGATCTCTTTCTAAAACCTAAAGATGAATTTGTGTATTTGATTATTTTACTGTTAATTTCTTGTAAGTACTTCAGTTTTACCTCTAAAAAGACTTTTACACTACCAATAAAGTTTTAATACTGAAACTTAACATGTAATGGATTCCTTTCCTAAACTCATGTATAAAATGTGACTCTAAAAGTAGCCAGATTTTTAAAACATATGCTTCTCCTAATTGTACATGTGGCTTGTTCATGAAAACGGGGCATTTCCATTTACACATTGACATCGCTTTTCCTGGGTACTTTTCTCTCTGCCTTGCCTCACACTGTGATTGATAAATTCACAGTCTTCTGTGAAAATATTTGATGGAAAAATTAAATACTCTGTTCAGAAAAAAGTGTTTCTTAAACCTGCACTTATTTCACAGTTAGGAGTGGCTTCAGAAATCATTTGTGCTTCATGTTAATTAATTCTCTGAGGCTTTGCTCATTCTTCACATAAACCAAGATGCTCCTTCATAAGCTTTTCATTTAATGGCCTTTTCTTTAACCAGGACGACAAGATGCTGCTGCTGTTCTGCTTCAAAAGGGAGATGGCTGTTTAAGAAAGTGAAAAACTTTTTTCTGATGTGGAACTGTGTGTTTTGGAATTTCTTAGTCCTTTTATAGCCCAAGATTTACTGTGAGCTCCAGATTGCCATACTTCCCTGCAGGATGATGGCTGCTTCTGTGAGAAATGTCTTGGACACCAGAGAAGGCAGCATGTGGAGCGAAGAGCTTATCATCATAGGTGAAAGCAGCAGAATCTTTTAAGAAGTGTCAAGTCTCTGATAAACAAAAGGACTAAAAGAAACGCAAATTTTAACCTGCACATTTTCCTGCAAGGGTTTTTTTCCTCTGTGTTTGTACAACCTTGGTTTGTTCTTAGTGACTCTTCCTTCAATGAGGCACTGATGAGATCATGGCTGAAGGTCTTTGTTATGCTTTCTGCTGATACACTGGACGTAACATCATTCTGAACTGATGAATAAAGGCAGAAAGAAAAATGGAGAAAGTGTTAAACGGATATGAAATGGAATATTCAGAAAACAGCCCCAGGCAATCAGAACAGGGCAGGGATGAGTGAACAAAAGAACAAGGTTTATCTAGTCTCATACGCTAAAAATTCTCAGGGGGCTCTGTGTCAGCCTTTAAAAAAAAACAAACCAGAAGAACACAGCAACAGAAACGAGAAAGGAAGAAAGGAAAAACTCCCCATTTCTTTCCTGTCTGCAAATGTTATTTTATCTTCCATTGCAGCAATGGATGCCTTTACGACAACAGAAGGAAAGGAATAGGAGGTATAACTAGACTTTCCAACACTTAAACAGCTACAAAACTCTTTTTCCACCCTAGAAAAAGATGATTTGATTGCAGAACCACAGAATCACAGAACGATTTGGGTTAGAAGGGACCTTAAAGATCATCCAGTTCCAACCCCCCTGCCATGGGCAGGGACACCTCCCACTAGAGCAGGTTGTTCAGAGCCTCATCCAGCTTGGTCTTAAACAGCTCCATGGATGAAGCATCCACAACTTCCCTGGGCAGCCCATTCCAGCATCTCACCAAAGTTTCAAGCTTCTTAATACATGGCATTTATATAATATAGGGAGCAATGCAGCTACAGCACATGCTGAAAGACAAGATTCTTTTCACAAAAAAACTAGTAGGCAAAGTCATTTTGTAGAGCAGCCTGCCTTGCTTAGGAATATAGCCAGTTCTCCAAGCAAAGAAGAAATCTAAACAGTAACAAAATATAGAGTGTGCATTTCCATTGAGATTCCTAAGGCTTTTACTGGAAATTCCCCTTTGATATGCACTGATATTTATAATAAGAAAACAAACTCTCTTCTTTGATGAGTTCGAATTACACCTATGAATTCAAGTTTCTAACTATTTTCACACAATTCCTATTTTTTCAGTTTCTTTTTGACAGAAAATAAAAACATACCAAGAAAACACCCCCAATATAATCAGTAACACTAAAATTCAAGTGAAACAATTCAAATTAATGCTTCGGTAAAATTGAAACAATACAGTAGTTTTGAATGCTGAGGAGAGGGGGGAGAAAAAAGAAAAAGATAAAATGAAAAAAACACTTGTATGGAGAACCCAAAGGGTACAGGCAGCCATACCAGTTGTACTAGCCAAACTATGTTCTGCAGAAAACACACTTGACATCAATGGAAGCTCCATACACAGAGCTGAGAAGAGGTTTTGGCATCAGACTGCAGTTGATGGCAGATGTTTACATCATTATAGTCACGTCTGATACATTCACGGCAGATATGGATTCCAAGGTACGTATAAATCAAGAATAACGAGCAGTGGGTGCGACACTTCAAAGAAAGGGATTAGTAAGTGTGAGAAATGCACAACCGAATTGAAGTAGCCTGGCCTTACTTTTGAATGAAGAGAGAAAATTTAAGGCTCAGCAAACTAATAGAATTTTTCTTCGACTAATATTAGCTTTAAATAGAATGTGTTGTTAGCAGAGGCATTTAAGGAAAGGGAAAAACCAGAGTTAGTGAGGCTTAAAACCGGCAAGGGAGTAGAATGTGTTCCAGTAAGAAAGCATACGAATCCCAGAGAACTGCTTTCTGTTATAGCAACAAGATCAATTAGATCTGCAACAGCTGAAAACCATTAACTGCTGCTGGCTGCTCTTAGCGTTAATGGGGGTTTTTCTGATCAGTATTCTGGTGTCAGTTTATCACTTTACGACCCAAACAGTTCTGCCTCAAGCCCTGGTAATCTTAAATATAGAAATGTTAGGAACAAAAGAAAATCTCCCAGCATACAAATTGAAGTATTAAATATCACTAACCTGTTTATAGACTAAACACAGCTTCAGATGCCAACGTTGTCAAGTACAGTGTCAGAGATGTGTCTTACACGTTTTCATTTTTTATTTTGTGAGGGGCAGAGATGGTGGCACAATGATAGTCATGCTAATTAATTTTTAGCCAGACATACAAAGGTGAAAAAAATTGAGGGAAGAAAACCTTCCCGAGTCATCAACAGCACTTCTTTATTTCACCGCTCTATGGAATATAATAAATATAAAGTTTGTGAGACTGACGTTCTTCTCGCTGTCCCCAAAGTTCTGTACCAACTGTGCTCAGTCCTTTTCTCTTTCAGAAACACATCACTTGCAGCACATTCTCTTTCCGCAACATATCACCTTCTCTAAAATCAAGGCATCTTTTTACATCGTTTATCCACAGCACAATTTAATATTTACTGATTTTCAGAAGAGAAGTGTGTGTATTTCGTTATGCTTCCATTTTAATGTTCGTAGCATAACATTCAAAGTGACGGGCGGTCGTCTTCTCCACGAGGCTTGTTTTCTTTTGCTCATTAATGGCTCAACCTCAGGCAGCATTAGTTTTGTAACTTGTCAACTCAGTTTTCTGAGCTCAGCACTACTCCCTTTCTTCATCATCTTGGTGGCTGCTTTTACAGGCTTTCCAGTTGTTGGGTGGGAAATATCAAGAACACCACCACTGCTTACCCTGGGCTAAATTAATGACTCCCAGGTGAGGAGCCATGTAAGCAAGCATTGGGTTGGTTTGGTTTTTTTGGTAGCAGGGGGTAGGGGAAATGAAATGCCAACACTGATTTACGTTCACAGGGTTCAATTGAGAGACAAGCCTGTCTGCTTCTAACCATGAGGTGTGCTGGAGAGATCCACAAGCTAGTAGTGAACTAAGGAGAAATGTTTGCACAGGACATTGAGCCACTTAGGCCAAGCTGGCTGGCGTCTGTGACGTACAACAGGCCTCAACGTTGATTAAGAGCTTTCAAGTCTCTAATGCCTAGGTATTTAGAGGAACATCCCACAGCCTCTCCTCCAGTTTATCATCTGAATATCTTGGCATCATCATGACAGCTGAGTATCTATAACTCAGCAGAAATTGTACGAAATTATAGGAAACCCTGTTGCCAAGAGTCACTTGTAAAAGCAACGAAGAAGTAGGCAGCAAGAGACTCCACTCCACCCTAACCTTTTGTGCTCAAATAATGACAAATAAATAAAAAAAGGAAAAACTGCAGTATTACACAATAATTTATATAGCAGCTAACACACATTTCTTCACTTGTCCTAACTCACATTCAAACTTAAAATGCTATAGCTTCACACTTCATTTAGGCATTTAGGATTTGCCCGTATCTTTGAAAGGAAAACAACAACAAAAAGTCTTTGTGCAGTTGAGGCAATGGAATGGAGAGGAGACAAGATGGAGACAGAATAATGCAACCACCGAAGGACAGTTAAATACCAAATTTCCTTTTCAGCTCCCACGTATAGCTGTGTTAATTAGTGGCAATAGCCAGTCAGGAGTGTGAACAACATTTTTGTTTTCTCCACAGATGTGGATTTTTTTTTTTTTTTTTTAATAAAAAAAAGGGAGAGTACTTTCAAAGCTTTAAAGATTTACCTCTCAAAACTTTACCTCAAAACTTTAGTGCACAAGCCAGTCCCATAGCAAGGTACCTCTGGTTGCTCCAGTACCAGAAGCACTAGGCATGGAAATGTGGACTGAGGCTTGAGCACTCTGCCAGCTCTGAGGTCCCCATTATCACAGTCTGCAGGCCTGAAACTAGAGGACTAAATAAATGTTTAATATCCCCCTGAAGCATCCTGACTTCAAAATGCATCTTGGGAGCTGAATAAACATGCATCCCAGGGTCATGTGGAATTGCCCCAAATGGGTGATTTTCATTTTTTCTGGGGGGCACTGAACAAGGGCTTTTGCAGATTTTTATGTCTCCGAGGTTTAAAGTTACAACATTTGTACCTAAAAAATATCACAGATCACTTCATAGGTTCTTAGGTGTTCCAATTTCACTATTTCAGAGAGCTCCTGCCACTGAATTCTGCAAACAAAAGGGGAAATACCAGAGAGATAAAATACTAAGCCAATCTTTTTTTTTTTTTTTCTGAAATCACTATTAACTGCATAAATTACACAGAAGATTTGAGGGAATGCGGGGTAGGTGGGGAGAGGGTAAATCACAATCCCACCCCCTACTTCCAGCTTAGGAAAAACTCTTGAATTTAGCTGGTGTGAGCAGAGACTTGAACAACTGCCTAAGATCTCCTTAAAAAAAAACAAAAACAAAACATTCCTTAATTGGTGACAGAAGAAAGGTTCATGTAGGAGCTCTGTTCCCCAACAGTGATGTAATACGAAACACTTTTTTTTTTCCTGTAAAAATATAATGTATCTGCCTTATTTAATACTGAAGTCTAAAAGCAAGAAAAAAATTCAAGCAGCAATTACAACCTTTCATGTGCAGGTTTAAATAAACTGCAAGCCCCATGATTAAAAACAAACCCAAACCCTATCTTAACACAGATGTTACCCCAAATGGTTTAATGCCTTCTTTCCTTAACATAACTAAATCTAGTCTATTCTAAATTAACCCCTTTTTTTATTTTTTTTTCCAATTTAAATCTGTAATCTAGGAGAATTCTTTAAAATTCTAATTGTGGGCAAGCTTTTGAACCAGATGAATTACTGTGAAACAGCTGACAAATACATGCTTATAAATTACCATGAAACAGCATTTGCTCTGTTAGCTAATGCATATTGAGGTGTTCCTTTATATTGTATTTATTAATCAGATACTTGAATGGCAAGGCACAAAACCAGAGAAGATACTGTCCATATAAATTGGCTCACAATGGCCTGTTTTTAAATCAAAAATTAAATCTATATTGGCAGAACAGTTACAGATTAAAAATACAGATCCCTGGCATTCTAAGACAAAATAGCGTGTCTCAGTAAAATAACGGGTTCATTTTAATTCTAATTCATAAGAAAATACCAATTTACTTTAGGAAATACACAATCACGGTGCAGAAGTATCCTGCTCTACAGTAAGTGGGATAAATCCAACTCTTCAGAACAAGAACTAAACTATACAAATACCAATGACCAAAGTTCTAGTGAAGATTAGTATATTCTAGCCCATTTCAAATTTTAAAGCATTGACTTATTTTAAACCTAGACAGAACATTTTAAATAAGAATGAGATTAAAATGGTTTTTAACAGGATGAGTATCATTTTCATGTGTAGAATCCTAGCTAGCTCTCAGTATCTTCTGGTGCAACACTCTATTAACCATGCAGTCTGAAAAATATGGTATTGTCTGAAAAATTTCACAAATCCTTACTCTCTCCTGGCCTTATGCATAACTTGAATACCGATTCTTGTCTGATATAACAAGACAATTCATCTATTAAAACAAATATCTACTAAAACAAATAATTTCATCTATTTAAACCATCAGAAGCAAAGGCAAAGTATATGCCTGTGTTTATTTCTAAAAACTTACAGTAAATATTGAATGATAGTACAAGGGGTAATGGATTCAAGCTAAAGCACAGGAAGTTCCACCTCAACATGAGGAAGAACAACTTTCCTGTGAGGGTGCCGGAGCCTGGCCCAGGCTGCCCAGAGAGGTGGTGGAGTCTCCTTCTTTGGAGACTTTCCAAACCCCCCTGGATCTGTTGCTGTGTAGCCTGCCCTGGGGGATCCTGCTCTGGCAGGGGGGTTGGACTCAATGATCTCCAGAGGTCCCTTCCAACCCCTACCATTCTAGGATTCTGTGATACTAGACTTTGGCATCAGAAGGCTTGGACCCCTTAAGAAGTTTAGAGACAAGATGAAAAAAAGGTGGTTTGCTGTTTTAAATCTCAAGAAGGATAGCATATTTTCCAAATTTCATCTAAGAATAAAGTAGAAATCCATAGCCAAGCTGGAAAACGCCAACTAAACTGCCTAGAGATAGAAAAGCCGATAGACGTAAGCACACATAATATAGTGTTCTGCTAAACAATTAGGCCTGAATTAATTCTATTTTAATAGACACATGAGAACTGAGTTTTGCTTGTAACCCTTCTTTTTCCCAAACACATAAATACTGGGAAATCCTGTCTCATCATAATTAACACCTAAGAACAAACATTTTCTCTTTTTCTTCTTTACTGTCACCAAGCACAGAATAAAAGGAAGGATTTCGTTTGGCAAAAGCTAGTTTAAGATTTGCACCGTTTTTAGCAAAATAAGAGCATTCTGGACACCCATTTAATTTTCAGGTCATAATTAAGCGTCAGTGAAAGTTCCTGTTTGGGGAGAAAACCAAGTTTCAGGTTACTACAATGCAGCCTTACATGTGTGTGAATACTCTAGTTTATACTATCGGTACAGGGTTGATGACAACCTGGGCTGTACATAAAAGAAAGAAATCCCATTAAGGTCTTTGTTAGCTGTCAAAGTAGCCAAGAATTTCCACTAGAAATTTGTATGTGATGTCATTAAGGGAAAATTACATTTGCCACTTTGAAAGATCTTTCTTCCCCCAAAGCAGAAAGCTTTGACACGTCAAAGTTTACGTTCCCATAGCAAAGAATATAGTAAGAAGACAGTAGAATCTTCTGTGCAAAACATACAAAAAATAATTTTGCAAAGGCGAGATGAGATAATTAGTTCCCTTGATGAAAGGGAGCAGACAGACTTAGGGAAATGGTACTTGAATTTATCGCTCTGTGGCAACGGTGGCCTTGCCATCCTAACTGGGACAGCGGAGCAAGGGATCAGCGCAACAATTTTAGATCTCTCTCCTTGTACCCAGAAGATTCTAATAAAATAGGAAAAAGACACAAACTTGTTGAGGAAGGGAGAAATTAGAACTTAACAAAGGGACAGCCCACAGCTGTCACTCAGGAATCAGACTGGAAAATATTCTGGTGTGTTACCATTTTCTGCAAGGTTTATTTTTGTAAAACTGAGAGTAATCTCAATGTCTGCACTATCAGATACAGATCCCAGGAACAAAGCATTAAACAGCAGTTAAAGCAATAACACCTAAATAAATACCCTTTTCTGTTGTACATTCAGCTTGTTACATTCAGCTATTTCTATTTCTGAAATCTATGCTTCAAATCTGAATGTAAATGGATTAAGCACAATGCTGACGCCCTCCTTAGAGTATATAAAAAAGAAATACTAATCATGGTTATCAGTGTGTTTATAGGACTTGAAAAATCACCTGCAATCATACAGTATTTTCTACGCCCTATTCCGTGACCGTTTTGTGAAATATCTTCATTCATAACAATGGAATTTTTATTTGAAAACTTGATGCTGTTACCTAGTTTTAGTATCTGATTTCACGAAGGACCTTGTGTTAAAAGTCTTTAACTGGACTTCACAAAACACAACCCAGTATTTCTCTCCTTCTGTAAAAGAAATACCTTGCCAAGAGTGTTCTTACGAATTCTCTGTTAGAAAGGCAGGAGGATTTCTTGTGGATAAGGGTCTGGGATGGAGGGACACCCGCCCTGTCATGGACACAATCTTTTCTGCGAGATGAAGCTGTTTTGAAGAGCATGGTTTTGCAGAGGTTTCAGAAGACTCTTTACACTCTGGCTTCACATAATTACTCAGGGATGGTTATTTTGCATGGAGACTGTGTTGGTGGAGAGCCTTCAGCCCCACTTCTCACGTGCTTCATCTTGGGTATTGTTCAAACAAAACCAAATCATTTGATTGTTGACCACTTCAGTAAAGCTGCCACCTGGAATGGGTGTACCCACACTCGAGAGACTACAGCTTTAAGGACAGAAAGCTGTAGGGAGGAAAGTGTTTTCTTGCCCTGAAGCTTCCACCAGCGTCTTGGACGGGATACAGCAGTTTATCAGAGAGGGAGCTGCTTTCACGCAGTCGTATCGGCATCTCAACCAAGAGGTTTTGTCATTGGAGCTACGCCTGGTGGTGGCACAGTATTTTCCACTTGATGACTGAAATGATCACCATGGCAGAACTTGAAAGCATGAACTAGCCTGTGTCCTGTGAATGAGATCAAAGCAGCCACCCCCCACCCTCCCTGCCACTTTTTCTTTTTTTTTTTTTTGTTTTTCTTTTTTTTTTTTCTTTTTTTTTCTGGAAGGCTTTGTTCTCATAGTAATAGTCAGCAGAAAAGTAGAAGAGCCTGATGATTACTTTGTTTTTAACAGATGACTCATCCTTTGATGAATCTTGAGGGAAAAGACCACTGGGTTTGCTTATGTCTTTCCTGGAGTAGCTTCAGGCCTTAGTGAGTCAAGCCTCATGTGCTTGGAAGCACAAGTCTGAAGCTTTTACCACTGGGTTAGTAAAGAGCATGTTTTGCATCAGCTAGCACACATTCCTTCTTGAGGCATATATTTAAAACATATTACTTCAGCAAACATTAGATAATTGATGGTGCGTAATTCTAGTTTCATTTCTTACCTTTGCTTCCAAGTTTTCAACTGCTATCAGAAATACGAGCTGTTTCAGTGCTTCGGATTTGCCCCATTTTGCATTATTCCACCAAACACCTCTGTTGGGTACCCAGTTAAAATGTTCTGCCAGTTCCTCCCTGGGCTACAAAAGGGTTACGTATCCAAGCCTTAAAGACTCAAATGAAAATGCTACAAGGACTTGAATTTACTTTCACAATAACCCTAGAGATCCGTAGGCTTTCTGTGCACCAACAACACAGGACACAGTTGGGTCAGGTAAGGGGTGTGGTTTAACCTTACAGCTCAGTGTCTTCAGCTCTGTGGGCACTCAGCAAAAACCATGTTGCTGCTTACTGGACAAAATCTGCACCAGCTCAGAGATGGTTCTTAGGTACATGTGGTTTGAAAAGGGAACACGGCTTTTTACAGTGAGGAGCTGCTTGTGCTAATTAGGCTCTTGCATGTTGAGGCCACTTCTGTGATTCAGTTACATAATATGAATGCTCCTTTTCAGACGTGTCCTACACATAAGATCACAGCAAATCAGGTGGCACAAGAAAAGAAGGGAGGAAACAGAGGAAAAAAGTTTTCCTAGTCATTTTAAGTTCCTACTACTGCATTTGATTTCTCAGTTCCAATACCTTTAATATTCCAAAATCCTTTTTCTATATTTTGCACAAGACCAGTCTGTTAAATGATTTTAATTGAAATTTAATTATATTCAGTGCATATTTCAGTTGTAGTGGAATTTTTCTGCATGTTTGCATGTACTAGTGATCACTAAAGTCTGCTGTTAAGTATTCTTGTAGAATATTTCAGCTGCCTGGCAATTCTCTTTTTAAAGATGGCAAATAAAAAAAAACAAAGCACAAATCTGTGAAGGTGTAATTGCTATCCAGGCTTTAAAAAGCAGACAGAGAAGTATTTGAAAATGGGTTTGATATGAAATCCCATTGGAAGATAATGTATTTATATGGTTTCCACTGTTCTACTGTCACTGCACATATTAAAAAAAAATAAAATAAAAAAAAAATCAGGAAATTTCTCTTTGAAATCAAAGTTCCAAAATGTGGAACTAAACTTTTGTCTTCCAAATCACGCACCAACACATCACATCATACAAGCCTAATTCCCTGGAAGAGAGGGCCTAGGTGCAGGTTCTTGAACAACTTTGTAGAAGAATAAGTTAACCTAAGACTGCCTCCAAATCAACTGTGTAAGCAAAACACACATTATCTAGAAATTCCTCTACAGAGGAAAGTAATTAGGCTTAGTTGTGCTAAACAGAAGATAAAAAAAAAATACTTACAAGGATATGATTATAAGGAATGTGAGCAGATTGTCCTTCATTCAGAGTCTTAGCATGGAAAAGAGGATATAATAGATGTAAATTGCTGTCTTTGGCTAGGCTTAGAGTGGTTGAATGAAACTAAGCCACCATTTCAGTTTATTTCATTGAAAAGCAGGTCAAAGTGCTGTTTTCACCTACCTATTAATATTGAAAGGATCTTCTAGTTATTACAGTTACTAAATTATATGTCTTGCTGGACAAAAAGAATGATGACTAAACAAATTTAAGACTTAAGAGTCCAAGAAGATCATTAACAACAGTAGACTAAAAAAGAACCAACTTATCACTACCTGATGTTTTTATAGAAACACAGAATGGTTTGGGTTGGAAGACCTTGAAGATCATCCAGTTCCAACCCCCCGGCCACAGGCAGGGACACCTCCCACTACATTTGGTTGCCTAAAGCCCCATCCAACCTGGCCTTGTACACTTCCAAGGAGGGGGCATCCACAGTTTCCCTGGGCAATCTGTTTCAGTTCCACTCCCACAGTAAAGAGTTTCTTTCTAATATCTAATCTAAATCTACCTTTTTTTCAGTTTCAAACGATTCCCTCTCATGCTATTACTACACTCCCTGATGAACAGCCCCTCCCCATCTTTCCTGTGAGCCCCCTTTAAGTACTGGAAGGCTGCTCTAAGGTCTCCCACAGACCTTCTCTTCTCCAGGCTGAACAAGCTCAACTCTCTCAGCCTGGCCTCACAGAGGAGGACAGCCCCCTGATCATCTCCACGGCTCTCCTCTGCACCTGCTTGAGCAGGTCTGTGTCTTTCTTACTCTGGGGGCCCCAGAGCTGGACACAGTACTCCAGGTGGGGTCTCAAGATGCACCCCAAGACATCAAGACATCGCCCAGCCAGTATTGGTGGTTGGGATTGCTCTGATCCAGGTGCAGGACCATTTCAACCAAATGTATCTGAAAACACTACCTCAGACTAATGGGAAAGAACGGTTTCCATTAAAAATAAATTCTCTCTGATCCTCTCCCTTCCCTCTTACTCTGGTTGCCATTTATTTACTTTGTGAGCATCTCTTTCCTTCGTACAGCAAGTCCTAATAAAACTATTAAGCAAAGAGTAAAAAAGTCTGGAAACACTATTTAAAATTACGTTCTAACGAAAATAACAACAGCGTTAAATTTAACCTTATACAATTAAAAAAAAAAAAGATTGATTGTTTTTACTTTGAGGAATGTACTTTAATTTGAGGAACCAAACCAGGGAACAATAAAAGTCAAATTTTAGCAAAATTATGCCTCCCATATTACACCATCTATCCTGTAATACCTTGAGCTCCTGCTCCTCAATTTCACTACATCCTTCCACCCTTCATTCGTATTTTATTTACAGAGATGTTAACCTCGGTATAAAATAAGTATAATAGAGCTTGATACGCACTTTGTTACAAATGGTGTAAGGACTGAGAGAGGATACGCTGCACCAAAAGTTGGTATTAGACCCTCATTTTGAAAACTGTGATACACTGTGAAAAGCGAAGAGGACTAAGTAGAGTGGATCAGGTTAGGAAGGTACCCAAGTTTTTCGAGGCTCACAGCCTTCTTACTACTTTAAGGGTGGTTTGCTTGTTTCTAAGGACTAGAAGGTTACTACAAGCTCACTTTCGGCTTTATCCAGAGCAGATCTGCTATAACGTGTTGTATGTGATGTTCATCTTAATCACATCATAAACATGGGATTTTTATTTATTTTTTTTTTTTAAAGAGAGAAACACAGAGAGAGAATTGAGCATTATTTCAGCTAATTATTATTAGCTAATCAAAATAGACATTTCCAGGCTGTTTACCACTAACAGTGTAAGTGGATTGCTTTGCAGAGAGGAATACTTAGTCAGTCAATATTCTTACAATAATACTCTAAGTTCCTGCTTGATAACAGCGACAGTCTCATTTATTCAGCTTAGAACTGATCAACGGCAATCATTTCATGTTTTGAAGTAAAGGACTTTATTAAGAAAATGCCATTGTGTGCAGGCTGATAAAGGCTATCTGCTCACCAACTAATCCTTTGCTTCAGAATTAAACATCAAGAGTTGTCCTCCAATCAAGGACAGATTTGATGGGGGCGGGGGGGGCTGAGGGGAGCACAGCACAGCCCATGCGCTCTAGGCAATTTTCCCATCGATGTATCAGAGACATATCCAGCCCTGTACAACCCCTGACTCTCTAAGCTTGGAAAGAAACAAACAAAAAAAAGGGTGTTTCATTGCATTTTTTCTCCCCTCCCATCCAAGGTGAGGAGAGGACTGATAAAGCAGCTTGGTGGGGATCTGGCATCCAGACAGGATCAACCCACCATGGACTGTGTGTAGGTTGCTGCTTAGAGGGATAATTTACAATACATCGTCACAGCATCTAACAGACACATAGAAAAAATTATTTCCTTCATATATTTGAACTGACAAAATATCGAAACATTCAATCAGTTATCTGAAGCAAGTTATTCCTTAAGCATTAAGATAATGAGACAGTCAAAATACTGGAAAATTATAATCTCATCACAAATCAGATCACAACGTATCTCAGCTAATTAGCAGCAGAAAAGCACTAATAAATCACTTGCATTTCTTTTTGTCCACTAAATAGGCTTTCAGCGTATTCTGAACAGTTCTAAATAGGAAACCACTCTGCTTGTTGCTAATAAAGAGTTTTAAAAGACCAAATTTTTATTGTTTTAAAGTATTTAGTCTTGGAAAGCTCTACAGAAACTAGCAAATCTTTTCCTAAGGGGGAGACCAATGGATGTTTTCAGAACATTATTAGTATTATTAATAGCATTTATCTAACATACCTAAAAGATGTGCTGGTATCCAATAGCTAAAGGTATACAGACACTACAGATCATACTTTCCAAGCACTTTCAGCCCAAATTCGAGGGCAGATCCCTAAGGCACCAGGAACATTCAGATAAGGCTGGTGCCTCTGTCCCACAGGCACCATGTTTCTTATCCCCCCACCCCCGCCAAACTGGGGGGTTCTCGAATGAAATTATGACGAAACTTTTGCCCAGCCCAATGTTTGAAGATAATCCAGGGAGTTCATTTGCAGCATTTGGCCTGTGTTAAGGATTTGTTTCATTGCAAGGCTGCATATTGGTGTGATGACACAATTACCTTCTTCCATAACATTATTTATTTTTCAGGCTTTCATTTCTCATTTACTGCTTTTTTACAGGATGGTGCAGAAAGTGAGGCAAGAGTCTCTCAAGAGCAGAACTGCTGCCTTCAGTGACATCCACCCACTGAATAGCTGCAATGCAATGGATGAAAGCACTAAGCAACAGCTTTTGGTAAATTTAGGAAAGGTGAATGAGTAACAGTTGATGTTGATGCTGGCAAAAAAAAAAGGTATCTACAAATTTTTTACGGACTCTACAGGGTACAAAAGTAGATTAGTGACACGTATTTTTTACAGAGAGAAGGATACCATTTAGTTGAAGACGGGAATATCCAAAGGAGGAATGATATTGTTAAAAAGCCTAGGAGAAGTGGTTGTGGTAGAGAAACAGTGAAAGAAAATGTTTTTACTCTGTACCACAGAATTACAGAACTATTGAGGCTGGAAGAGACCTCTAAGATCATCAAGTCCAGCCTATGACCTAACACCCCATCATCAACTAGACCATGGCACTAAGTGCCACGGCCAAGCTTTCCTTAAACACCTCCAGGGATGCCAATTCCATCGCTTCCCTGGGCAGTCCATTCCAGTGTTTAATCACCCTTTCCCTGAGGAAGTGCTTCCTAGTATCCAACCTAAACCTCCCCTGGCGCAACTTCAGGTCACGCCCTCTCCTCCTGTCACCAGTTGCCTGGGAGAAGAGCCAGACCCCCACCTGACTACAACCTACCTTCAGGGAGTTGTAGAGAGGGAGAAGGTCCCTCCTGAGTCTCCTCTTCTCCAGGCTAAACAAGTCCAGTTCCCTCAGCCTCTCCTCAGAAGACTTTCCCTCCAGTCCCTTCCCCAGCCTCGTCGCTCTCCTCTGGACCCGCTCCAGCACCTCAAGATCTTTCTTGAAACGAGGGGCCCAGAACTGCCCCCAGAACTCAAAGCGAGGCCTCCCCAGTGCTGAGTACAGGCAGAGAATTCTACCCCTACTCCTGCTGGCCACACTGCGTTTCCCTGCTTTCACTGTTCAGCCTCTTGAGGGGAAGTCCCTAACCTGACTAGATCCCTGCAGCAGGACAGAGACTGGTGACAGAGGAACAAAGATGATGACTATTAATTTTCAGCAAAGCAAATGAAACACTTCACAAGGTTGAGTCAGAGCACTGACACACTTTCTAATCCACGAGTGCTTCCTCCCCCACCACCTCCTACACAGTCAGTCAGTCAAAATACAACCCAGAAAACTGCTCAGTTATCAATTCAAAGTTGCAGCTGCCTCCTGAAATTAATTAAAATGGCCAGATTTGACACCCTTCTGCTTGTTACTTCTGCGTTTCTTCCCCTGGCCCACAAATCTTTCCTCAATTTGCTTTCTTTTCAGTTGCTTCTAGTCCAAACATCCCCAAGCCTCCAAAGCGGGTTTATTTTCCTTTTCTTCTTGCCATAGAGCTGATACACCCCAAAAATCTTTATTTAAGTCTGTAAACGACCAAGAGCCTTCCAAGGGTTAGCAGTGGCTGCGGACTGAAGGGTGGCTGAGGAGCTCTGAAGAGGCAAGCGGTGCTAAGAGCAGAGAAGCGACTGGAAGAGCCGACTCGACGGCGCAGGAGAAAACACTTCAGGTTTTGAAGCTCTGCTGGAAAGGACACGGTTGCCCCCTGCAAAGGAGTTCCCTGAGGAACAGCTCATTGTACTAGGAGTGGGAAACATGAAGGCAAGGGGAAGTATGAGCTCAGATGCAGAGACAATGAGCACAAGGCTCCTTCCAGTGACTCATCCAGCCTCTGGGACAGAGGAAACCGATCTCTCCATAAATCAGCATCTTTTGCAAACTCTCCCAGTAGTGGCACTTGGCAGTGGGGAAAGCAGCTGTTCGCTGCTTCTCACAGCCCATGGGATGGTGCTGGGAAGCAGCAGTTAAAGAGATGTTCGCTGGAGATGACATCTGGTGACGAGCCAAGAAGGAAATAGTACAATAAGACACATAAAGGCTACTTAATTTGTCTTTGCATAAATAATAGGTAACTGGATCAAAGTAATATTCCAATAACGCTAAGGTTCTGCTAGAGCAAAGGACTTTTTTTTTTAAACTTGTAGGCCTCTGAACATTTTTCTTGTAAGCAAGAGTTCTTTTTTACATAATTGACTTGCCAAGTAATGCAGTTTTCTCACGACAAAGCCCAGTGTATTATTTAATAGAAAGGAGAGAGAAATTTTGGAAAAAGTGTTCTTTTTCACATAGTTATTAGATTTTAGGCACTAAAATTTCTTGCAAACTCCTCAGGAAAAACTCCTAGTATTTACTCCTCAGCTTTATTACTTTCAGCATGATAAGGAAGAGTGCCTTTTCTCAGGAGCATTGTTATCTCCTGCTTTGAAAGGTAAAGAGCTTCTGCTCTTATGGAAGGCAAATAACACATCAGAACACTGAATTAAGTGATGCATCGAACATTACATTAGCTTCACTATTAATTAATCAAGGCCAATGGTTTGAGAATAAGATTTTCTACAAGAAAAGGCTGCTTTCACAGCTTCTCTTACAGGCTAGCAGTTACAGATGTCTCTTCTGAGCAGTTTCTCTCATCCCACTCTAGCTTCAAAACGATTGTAATAAGAAAAAAGAAAAAAGAGGTTTATCTTATCCTGATTTTTTTTTTTTACTTATTATCTTCTCAAAAATACCAAGGATACAACCTAAAGCAGCACAAAGTTTTTCAGTTATGTTAACCAAAGAAATCTGATGTAGGTAACAGAGCCAGGAAAGCTCATTCTAGGTGATGAGAATCAAACTAGGTCATCTGTAGCTTACCTATAACCTCTGGCTGCGTGGAGATCCCAGCAACCCAGCTACATGTGCAGCAGCCCTCAAGGAGGGCCAGGACTACTAGTACTTCAAGTTCATTACCTCTACAACCATCAGGAGGACCCGGGTGCCAGCTGGAACTATTTGATCTCATTTCATACGTAGGGAGCTGAAGCAAAGGACAAGTGGGTTTTCTACTCTACCAAAAGTTTGGAAAACCATAAATCCTCTCCCTCACAGATTCTTACCACGATGCCATAAAAGTAATTTAAAAAAGAGTGAGAGGTTATTCTGCAAGCAATGGTCATTCCTGAGGAGCTACATTCAGCCATTTCAGAGGTGACTAAACATTCTGAAAACTATTTAACTGTTTTTTTTGTTGGAAAAAGGTAAAGAATGACAGGTTTAAAAAAAAAAGAGAGGCAAGAGCTCCCTCTCCTCTCCTCTTTCATCTTTCCTATGAAATGCAATTTCCTTTACACAACTGGGATAATCTACCAAAATCTTTCAAAACAGATGTAGCTAATGAACTCAAGTAATTTTGGTTGAAATAGCCATATTTACAGATGAAGAAACAACTGCCCACCAATGTCCCATCCCCGAAACCAAGAGAAACACTCCTAATCTGAATATTGAAATATCTAACTTTATTTTTGCAGAAAAACTTCATAAGGCAGCCTTGTTTGAGAACTCAGAGTATCACTGAGAATTTTTTCTTCGTCTGGGAAAAATATTTCTTCAGCTTTATGACAATCTGGGAAAACTGTAGCTGTTCAGAGTAAGCACAGGATGAAAATGAAAAAATAACCCCGAAACAAACAATTTCATTTTTAGCCTTTCACATATTTTCAGTGCTTGAATTTCTCCTACCAAGAGTAGAACAGCCTTGAGAGAAAGAGCAGCAGTGTCTGAAACCATGGAAACTGTAGTTTGCCTGTTTTTCTTAAGAGCTGGACAACAGGCCCTGTCTGAAATCTAGTTTCCACAAGGTTTTGCAATTAGAGAAGTCAAGTATGTATGCAGCAAGTTAGGGAACAAAAATAAACCACATTTCCGACTTCATCCGAAGAGTTTCTGAGTAATTACGAAAGCCTTTCCAAACCCACGCTTTGAGACTGAAATTATCGAGTCACCTGATTTTCTGACCCACAGTGTTTGCAATTTAAAGAGAAGCAGGATAAAAGGTTGCACTGGTGTGACACAGGTACTTTGCAAGACAGAATTTACATACTTCCTTTTTTTTGGCATTTCATGTCAGAGGAAGAATCCAGCTCTGCAGTTTGCATGGACGAAGACGCATGAAGACTGATGGAAAAGAGGAGCTATGAACAAAGGCTTCCAAGACAAAATCCTTCATGAATGGTGACTAGAATTTCCCCTTCCACCCATACACAACCTAGTTGGATATTCAGAGTGGGGTATCACAGAAAACATACCAACTATCAGACAACTGCTGCAGCAACCTACGTTTTTAGGCGTCAAAATTGCAAATAAATCCTCCATTACCTTTTGCCTTGAATTTCAACTTTGTACTTGGAATCTGACAGGAGACAGGACACAGAAGGTAGATCAGTCACAACTTCAAAAGTACTACAGTTTGTTGCCCAGCTGCTTCTGCCCCTCTTTGTACCCTCTACCACGCAGCAGCTGGTAGAAGGTAAAGCAAGATTCAGCTACAGAAACCGGAGAAGGAATTCCAGTTTCTGCTGCATCCACACACCTGAGGGTCCAGTTTCTGCTGCATTCACAGACCTGAGGGTCCTTCTTCAGAGGCATAAAGACTTTGCTGTGATGTGAGTATAAGACCCACCAGTGTAAGTGAGCTGACACTGTCAGACTGGATCGTTTCATCTCTTTGCGTCTGTTTCTTCACACTTGCATTCATAGAATTATACAATGGCCTAAGTTGGAAGGGACCTTAGAGATCATCTAATCCAACCTCCCTGCCATGGACAGAGACGCCTCTCAACTAGAGCAGGTTACTCAAGGCTCTGTCCAACCTTGCCTCGAACACCTCCAGGGAGGGGGCATCCACAATGTCTCTGGACAATTTATTCCAAAGTCTTGTCACCCTTGTACTGAAGAATTTCTTTCTAAGATCTAATCTAAATGTACTCTCCCTCAACTCAAACCCATTTCTCCTTGTCCTATCAGTGGACACTCTTGTAAAAAGTCCCTCCCCAGCCTTCCTGTGGGTTCCCTTCAGGTATTGGAAGGCAGCTATTAGGTCCCCCTGAAGTCTTCTCTTTTCAAGACTGAACAATCCCAGCTCCCTCAGCCTATCCTCGTAGCAGAGGTGCTCCAGCACCTGGCCCATCTTTGTGGCCCTCCTCTGAACACGCTCCGACAGATCCATATCCCTCTTATGGTGGGGACACCAGAACTGGACACAGTATTCGAGGTGGGGTCTCACAAAAGCATTCTTCATGCCTTGCATTTCCAAGACTTATACAAAGTCTTCTATGGATAACTATTACTAATCCCTAAGTAAATTTATAACAGAAAGAAGAAAGCTATATTTGAAGTTTATGAATATAATGTTATTGTTTCACTAAAGGCAAAAGCCAGAAGAACAAAGCTGGCCTTTTGCTGAAATACAAATGAGTAAAGGAGGCTTTTTAAGAAGCTCTGCATGAGTGGGCTTATAAGCATTACAAATGTGAAGGTTTCCTTTGAATCATGGTAAAGTGCAACAGGAAGCAGATCTACTGAAGGGAAAAAAAAGTGCACAAGCCAAACAGAAACGTAATCACCACATATCTTCCTAAGACCATTTATTTTTACAACACACGCCTGGCAATTGCGTTTTTCTGTAAAAATGCTTATGCAGAACCTCAACATTTATGTCACAGGCAGTACTACATCAGTGCTGGGTAAAAGAAATCTTGGATTCCCTAACTTCTTTCTCAGAGAGGTGCATCTCAATCGCTATTAAATGTTGGCAAGGACACCCCTCCTTGTTAAGTAGAAACATACTGGAAAAATACACAGCTGGAGACCAGGAAAACCAAGTTTGAACTGATGTCCTAGGAACTGGTTTTCAGACCATAGCCTGTGAAAGCAACAAAGAAAACACCACCACCTCCTCTCTTCCAGAATTTTTGCTGCTGCCCCTTCACTCAGAATCTTTAGAAGATGCAGGAATGATATTGGGTATTTCCTTTCATAGGTTTACCTTAGACCTAGCTTAACAGACCTTTTGGTCTGCTGGAACAAATAGGTTGCAATTTCGTAAAGATGTTCACTTACATTCCTTAGCAGACCAGATCTTAAGAGCAAAACTTGGGAATTTTCCCTTTTACTTCCCAAAAGCCAAACAGACAAGGTGAAGAACATGCTTGGCTTCTCTTTCTTTTAAATAAAGCAGTATCTTCAGGAGGAAAACTGTTCACGAGCTCAAAATATCAGCAAAGAACCAGGAACAACGAGAGAGACTTGCATTCTAACATCGACCTACTTTCTATTATAGATTTCCTCGTAGCTGAAGAACACACGGCCTTGCTTTAGTAAAACTGAAATGCTGGGGCATATGCTTCTGTAGACAAATAGAACACTGACAGGCAACGCAGTCAACTGAGCCACCCCACTTCTTCCTCCTGTGAAAGCCCTTTAAGACATCAGGATTACATTCTTCACTGGGAGAATAATTGAATACTTCATACATGGGACAGAAAGTCAATTATTCTACACATTTGCCATCACAAGTAAGAGTGTAAGATCAATGTAGTTTAGAAATACTTGAACAACAAAAAAAAACAAAAACCAAATAGAATTAAGTTTGTAGTTTCTTAACACTTTCCAGAGCTGCTAATGTATGTACTGTAAGTCACAAAGGCTATTTATAGAGGCGAGCTTCTGCACAGCGTTCTTCGAAAATCCTTTTTATTAACCCTCAGATACCATGTTTGTCAAAGCCCTGAGGACATGTTACAATTAATAATTGGCGTGAAATTTGAATTTCAACAGTGTTTTTTATTACCCAGCTATAAAAATGCCGGTTGACACTCTGTGATTAAGATGAAACACGAAGTATTAGTTGATTAAAATCAACAAAAGAGCAATAAAAGCTACCAGGCCTAAGCAGCCCAGTGTTAAACGCGACATGTCCCCCCGCCACCAGGATGTGCAGCAGGGATACTGGTTGAGAAACCCGCCCAGCGTGGCTCTGACTTGCAAACATGCACATTTAAAAGACCAGGATTTATTTTGCAGCAAAGCAGTACAGGTTTAATATGAAATACCTTCTTCTTGTTTGGAAACGAACACAATTTCTAGCATGCGTCGCCTCAGTTTTCATTTTAAAAAAAAAAAAAAAAAAAAAAGTTTGTTGTTGTGTTTGGGGTTTTTTGGTAAAGCAGAGCAGCGCATCTTTGTTGTGCTATGAAAAACAACACAAATTCTATGGGGATCCATTTGTGAGTTTACACTAATTATTACAGTAAAACATATTTATTGTTTTGTTGCCTATATACAACACATTAAATCTACTTACAGCTGCTAAATTTAGCATCATTCGTAGACAGGAAAACGCCTGAAAATGAAAAGATTCTAGAATATGCTACCAAATTGCTTTAAATAACTGAAATGTATATTCATTAGAATTATGGCATTCCTATGGACAACTCCTCTATTTTATAGAGATTCATTAATAAAATATATGCAGAATGTTTAGGGGGGCAACTATTAAATCTAATTAAAGAGACCTTGCCAACAGTTTCTTTCTGCAAATTCACACCAGTCTTTTACAGTTAGACAGAGCACAGTTAAATGGATTTAGCAAAGAAACATGCCAGAGGGAGGGGTTTTGTTAGCCTTCTAAAAATATTCTGTGCTAAATATTTTTGCCAAATACTTCAACTTCACTGGGAATGCTTTTAAACAACCTCCTCTCAAGGCACTGCCTAAAAATACAGTATAGTACAGAAAAAAATATTGTCTAAATAGCATAGAATACTTAAGAAATTTTGTTGAACGTTTCAACAGTTTATAAAAACCTGCAACAGCATTTTCTGCTGTACCATGCGAAACCTGCACTTAATCTTGCTTATTAAAAACCAAAAGGTAGCCCTGAATTCCAATAAAAGTCTTCAATAATCAAAGAAAGACAGATGAACGCAGGCCTTTGAAAAGTTTAAGTAACAAGGCAAGACTGAAAGAATGCTTATGCAAAAAATGAATTCAAGGATTATTCACATTCTTGAATATGAAAAATATTCCAACAACTACTGAAAGATACTCCAACAACAACAGGCATAGTATATTTTCTGCCATATGAACGCTCCTATACACAACGATTGGCGTGGATTACTGAAGGATTAACTTTCTCATGTGGAAGTGCAAGTAGAATCCCAATATGAAAATCCATCACCAGAGCATTTGAAATCCCAGACTGTATTAGCAATTCTCTGCTCCGATACCAATAATTAAAAGCAAGAAATTGCAGAACCTGCTGCTTGATCAGCACAGATGATGAATTATAATTAGAGAAATATACTTAAAAAAAGCGTTGGTGACAATGATTAGGTAATTTGTAGTTATAGTCTCAGAACTTAATTAATAATCTCAACTTCAGCCACGTCTGCTTCAATATTTGCTACCTGCAACCACTGTCTGATAAGGTCTGGGAAAGAGGAGCAGCCGGTTTGCACTGGTAAAATCCAGCCCCCACAGGGACCATGCCGATACGTGCTGGAGCAAGGCCTATTTTGCACACTAGGATTTAACCCAGGACAAAAAGCCCTGGTTTAGCTGCCTACAAACACACAAACTGATCCCCAAAATAGGCAGGCCCAAGTATACCAGTCATGTATTGGTTGCAATACATTGTCTTGTTATGGATATAATGTATATATTATGGATATAATAGATAGTATTTCGAAAACCTGCACCTAACCTTATCTATATAGAAAGGAAAAGGGAAGCTGTTTTAGAAATTCAGTGTAGCTGTGTAAATCAGAAGTTAACAGAACCAGATAATCCATCCCTTTTACATGCACAAGCAGTTAAAAAAGGTGAAAATACCACCTGTCCAGGAAATATTTAGTTCAAAGACATCTACAGGGAAAGTGATGTCAAAAAGCACGTGCAAGTTGTCACCGAGTAGATGCAGATTTTGCTAGAGAAACAGATTCACTGCGTGCAAATATCGTAGGTGGTTGTAGACTGATATTTAGGAAATGTGCCTTTTTAGTTTTTGCATTCCAAATGTTTCCTGTGTTGTTGGGTTTTTTTTCAACTAGTCAATACATTTGCTGGAACAACTTACTTAACATTTTATTGTTGCTTTATAACCAACACTGTTTTGGGGACAAATCCACACAGGCACGTGGCAGGACGATTCACTTGAGGAGCAGAGAATAACTCAAAACCCTCGGTAGTTGTAACTACCCTGGTGGCCCTCGTGGGTTTGGAAGCTACTCAGGAAAGTTTAAGGTTGGAGGAGCCCATCAGCTTCACGCTGTAGAAGAGCTATATTTTCTATAACAAAATCAGTCAGAGGCCAATTCAAAGTGGAGTCATTCCAATCCAAAAAGAGGAAGGAGTCAAGCTGCTGGTGGTGCCACTCGTGATGGCCAGAAGAATTGAATTTGTATGTCTGAATAAAAAAGATGTTTTCACACTTTACGTTCTTTTATTTTGAGCATGGCAATATTGCTTATTCAATTTTAAAAAGTATGTAACCTGGACATGACCTCAGTCTGAAATCAGAAAAGCAAAAAAGAAATCTCTCAGCTCACTTTTCAAGTGCCGATATTGCTGAATAACTATAACTACCACAGTCAGTGTTACAATAACTATAAATCTCAGTGGAATATTCTGACCATTATCATCGTTGCAAAGGAAATTTAACAGCAGTAGTAGCCATGTAGAAAACCATGATGCCAGGAGTAAAGTAAGATAAACAATTCTTACTTTCTTATACTGCGCTTTTACTTTTATATACCCGGCTTGAAATATCGTAGCTCTGTTACAATCCTCGACATCTTGCCCCTCTTTCCAAATTCTGGTGACAGAAGATGCGATGGTGTCTAATAGAATCCAACATCACATCAGCTAAGAACTCCGCTTTTGCAGCTCCTTGCTTTTCTGGAGAAGCAGCAAGAGCTGCGTAACCAAGCTCTACATGTTAAGCACTAGCATCCAAAAATAAATGCACGTCTATTCAAAAACAACGACAAAAAAAATCTTTAAAAAGAAAAATCATTGAAGGGTTTATTTTTAAACGGTTATTTTTAAAGTGATCAGCCCTGACATCAGAACATTCCTCTGTCATCATAAGAAAAAGGAGTTTAATTCTGAGCGATCAAGCTGCTTGCTTTACTTTGAGTTCGTAATTCTTCCTTTCCAAACTTAACAAAAGCTACCAGAGTGGAACTGCTCAGCGGTAATTGACTTAAACATCTAGAGAAAATAACAATTAAAAAGGTACAAAGGGTTTCCTGCTGTACAAATACATTAAAGTCGGCAAATATGAATTCTGCATAAATGAATTTTTAATACGTTCCCTCTTTGAAACGAACTCTTTTATTCTGTACACACGAGCGTCACAAACTGTTGATGGAAATAACTGTTTTGAAAAGTAAATAAGACACTGGCAAAGAGCGTGTTGGGCTCTGCTTCTGTGGCTGACCTACTAGCTGATCAGTCCCTTCTGCACTTCGTGGTTTCATTTCTTTGCCTCAAGCACCACAGTGAGTAGACTGAAGGGGTCACCTTCAAGGAGACGGTGTATTCCAAGCATTTATTTCAATATTCTGAATCTCCAAACTGGAAATCCTGATGGACAATAGCATGTGATGACATATGCTAACCGTGGGAGGAAAGTTTAATAAAGCAGGGCATGCCATACGGAAATCTGGCTTCAATTTCTGCCTCTGATACAGCTTTTCTTGATGGGAGAAATCATTTCATCTGCCTCAATTGCTTTTCCCACAATTGGAACAAGATATTTGTTTGCTTTTCCAGATACTGTGAGAACTAATTTATTCATACTTGGGAAAGTATTTCAAATCCATAAAATGGGAGCTTCTACTGGACCTTAGCATAAAGCTGACCTGTAGTCTGGGAATACTTCTCATCAACAGCAAGCAGTCAGGCGTGGATACGTTTATTGCCATTTGAAAGCCCTTTCATGCAACTGCTGCCACAACTATTATAACAGAAAATGTTTATTCCTGGCACGCTGGCGTTAGCAATCTTAATTATGCCAACCTGATACATGAAGAGCACCGAAGTTAAAGTTAGTGCCCTGCAACCAGATGATATCTATGGCACCTTTGTGGTCACTAGCACAAATAACAGGTCTTTTTAACATCTGGAGAATTTCTCATTCTCTCACCTATCCCTACTTCATCCCCACAGTCACAGAGCTCCTCTTTTACCTACTTGGTAAAGACTTCAGGCTCAGGTATAACTGCCCAAACATGTGGTACCCTCCCCCTCCACAGTGACCTGACTATCAGCTATGAGTAGCAAAATCTAAAAACACTCACAACATTTTGAAACTCTCCAGATCAAGGCTGAAGAGATTAAGGAAAAAGTATATCAAGAGAGTGGAATCAGAACCTGAGAATCATGTTTCGTGAGAATCCTGAATCATTGTCACAAAGAACTGTCTTGGCTGAGTAGACCACAAAGGTTTCCTACATGCATATTCCATCAACCAAAAGGAAGATGGATTTTCTCATTAAATGATAAATTAGTTATCAGTAACTTAGCTCTGGAGAAAACACAAATTAAAATGATGACCTTTGAAAATCCAAATAGACCTCGTTTAACAGCTGCTAAAGAGTAGAAAACATACCAAGAGGCTTTACTGTCAAGTGGGCAAAACGACAGAATCTAATGGTGTGAATGGCCAAATCAATCCTCCTGATAGCATCAGTTAGGTAAAGTTAAAAAAGAGACCATTTAATCCTAGATTAATTTTTATTCCAAACAATTGGAAGAAACCTCTTGATAACAGACATGCATTTCTGGCAAGGATCCAGGTGGTCTCGGGTAAACTATTTATCATTCCCACGACACTTCCACTAACTATTTAGAACTATTTTAATCAACTGAGACTGTGTTTCTGTACCAGCAGTATTACAGTCACTTAGCTTAGAAGCTGAAACTAATATAAGTTGGTATGATTTAAGAAGGAACCACATGTTCTCCTTGCCAAAAAAAAAAATAAAAAAAAATCTGTAATTGCAGTCTTTAAATAAAAACACTCATTTTGAAAACAAATAAACAAATTTGTATCCCAACCAACATTTCAAGTTCTTTTTTTCCTCTCCCAACAGGTACTTTGGGGGGAAAAAAAAAAAAAAAAGAGATAATTCAAATCAGTTTACTGATATTTCATTACCTTGACAGACTGTGCTTTTGCCACTGGTTAACAGCACATCTGTGGACAGCTCAATTTGTCTTCCCTATTTGTTGATTTGTCTAAACAAAGACTAAAAAGAAGCCGCCATAGTTCCAGAGTGCATGAGTTTTAGTCAGTTTGCCTTGAAATATGAGTTCAAAACTGTCACTGTTATTCTCTCTTCTCCCTAAAACAGTAAATGGCAAGAAGTGTCAAAAGAATAAAGTGCTCCCTGAGAAAAGGCCAGCTCTGGTGCAAATCCAACGCTGCTAAGTTATGGAGTGGCAGTAAAGAAGTACAGGCTGTCACCTGCTGCTCTTCTAGTCTCCAAAACTGAAGCCAACAATTAATTAACTCTAAATTAGAAACGGATGTTCCAGTCACTGCGGGGTTGCAAACGCACACGCCACGGAAAAGGTCAGGTGAAAACACCAGCGCAAGACGGGATGCTACGAGTCACTGCTGCGTTAGGAGAACAATATTGGTGTCCCTTCAGAGGACAGAAGGGCCACGAGCAGCAGAGGTGGCACGAGGTGTGCCCTAACAGATGCCGGTGGAGCTGCTGATCAGGACTGAACGACAAAAAAAAAACAACAAATCCTTTTTTTTACCAACTTCAGAAGAGAGGGAGCTACAGAATGCTCAGCAGGACAGCTTTCCTGAAAAGGTCCAGACCATTGAGCCCCAACAGAGACCATGATGACAAATGTATTTCTTTTTATTTTTTTCTGTCTACAATTAAGACCTACAAATCCAGCATAGAGCATTCCCTACGCCACTCTCTGGTTTCTTTGGTTAAAAAAAATAATTAGAATTCTGTGTTATACTAATGGTCAATTTTAATTAGTATTATATGCCTGTATTTTATGCACCTAGAAAGCAAGCTGGCCGAAACTCTGTCTCCTACGCAGAAGCTGGTGGCAAAAAAATCCTTTAAAATTCCAACAACCAAGGAAGCAGACCTCTGTGAGATGTCCTGCTCTGAAATACCACTGAATAATTCTAATACTCCCCAAATGAAAAGATAATTTCACATCTAACCATCCTCCAAATGTTGAGGGTTTTTATGTCTCTATATGATTACCTTATCTAGATCAGAGCACTAAAATCCTGAAGAAACGAAGAAATCTTTGGCTGTGTATTTATTCTGCTTGCAAACTGGGATGGGACAACCTTTATCCAAAGGCTTATGTCAGACAGCCTTCACTGTGCTGCAGAAGCAGCAGGGTAGCTCACCATACACTTGGAATTTAACCTGCATAAGCCCATTCCGTAAGGAAATACATTTAAGGGATCCACACAACAATGGAAGGGCCTGATCATAAAAGCTGGGAGAGGATTCAGTTTAGGGAGCACACTCACTCACCCTCTGCCCTTCCATAATGTCTTTCCATTATGTTTCCCACGGCTTTTCTCTATCACCAGTCCAAGTTATTGCTAGAGAATAATAGGAAAAAAGACAGACCTAAAATCCTTCAGCTGATGTTCTCCTGCCTTGGATTCTGAACAGAACAAGAGATTCTAATTTGAATTCAATGAAGTGGAATTTCCATAAAACTTCAAACACTTAAAAGAGTTATTTGCCCACATCAAATGCTTAACCTGTACCTAATATTGAAAGTCCACCCAAAGCATAGTCTTGGTGTTAGAAAATGAGGTAATTTACAGAAAGTCCTAGAAGTGTGCTACAGTCTGTAGAGTTTTTTGAGGACAGGGTAACACCGGGTAGCAGGGATTAACCTGCAGATTTTCCTCACTAAATCACCCTCTTGTGGAAATTCTGTCATTTACAGAACTTTGTTACCTAGTAAACACCGACACTGTAAGCTCAAGAGAAACCCTGGATGATTTAGAGAATTCCAGTTCTTTCTGAAAAAATTCCAGATCATTAGCAACTTGTTAATGCATTGAAGTTGTCCTTAGTTTTACGGGCCGCGCAGGCTGTCCATTCATCTTTTGTAAGGCTGAAAAAATGTAAATTAATTCAACTGTCTCTGCAAGAAATACCAAGATGTCAGGAGCCAAACCTTCATGCAAAACCTAAATGCAACAAAGCCTTATACAGGCAATATAGGGGACCAAAAAAAAAAAAAAAAAAAAGTCAGGGAAACATTTTGGTTTGAAGCTTCTGTTGATTACAACAAACGACAACGTTTTGAATTAGTACAAAAATAGTAACTAAGTCTTGGTTTGTCAGAACAACAAACTCCTAAACAATTCTCTGTTTTCTGAGTGCCTGAGCTAGTGAGACCATCAGCCGAGAATCTGATGACTCAGATCACTGTCAATTTTGTTTGGTGACATTGTTAAACTCAGTCCCCTGTGTCACCAACTTCGGAGTAGTTAATCTCCAGTAAGCCCAAAGAATGAGAACTTCATTCCTCAAAAGTAGTTGCTATGCCTAGATACTTAGGACCAAATGTCAAGTTTCAAACAGACTGGAGTCTTTCTCATCCTTTAAAATCAACCCTACAGCTGGAGACAATATAAATTCACCACCTAAAGTAGAATGACTTGCCTGAAAGCCGTCTCACGTCATACCCAGTGCAGTGGGGCTGGGCTGACCCAGCTGAGCAAGCCCAGCCTTGTCTCAAATGCAGCTGCTCACCAGGCTCTGCCGGCCGCAGAGGAGCCAAGAGAAGGAGCCCAGCTGCTCCGCTGCCTCCAGAGTCCCGCTGGAAACCACCACTCCCTACATAGCAGAAGGCCAGTGCAGAATCTGGGAAGCAAAAAGCAGTGTCCCCTCCTCCTTCCCACGCAAGACCAAGAAGAAATTATTTACTCTTAGGAGGTGATTAGTTGCCTGTGGATTAAAAAAAAAGGAGATGGTCTCCTCCTGCAGCACCCTGGGCTCTGCCTGCTTCTGGGTTCCACCGCTAGCCTTGGTGGGGTCTTCAGTATAACGTGCATTCCTTTTACATTTTGCGCAAAAAGGAAGACAAAACGTGGCAGAGAAACGGTGTCAAAATACACTCTGTGGTCTCGGAACCTTTAGGTAAGAGGAGTACGTTCAACTCTCAGGCTGCGAACCGTGAGCATCCCTGTGCTACCTGCTTCTCTGGTATCTGTGACAACATCTCCCTGCACAGCACTTTTTATTGTAGCTGGGGCAGGGAAGAGGGGGAGGCTAAAGAAATCTATTTAAAAGAATTGCCTATTTCTTTCAGCTGCTGATTTTCCTGACAATTACTAACGAAATACTTCATGGTCCTGTTCTTTTTAGGTGAAATATACTCCCAATTACAATCTCTTTCTTCTTCAGCCTTCTCATTTATTTTATACACGTGGACAATTACACACTTACATCTTCCTAGGACCTCATCATTTTCTCTATGAGATCAATTTAGGGTGAAAAGCAAAGGTTGCTGAGGTAACGGGGATGGGGAAGACAGACAGATGACTACAAATTATGTATCCACACTTTCGCATTTTCCTCCACACCCCCACACCCCCCATCTCCCTCTCCATCTTCTAATCATTGTTTCTTTTAAAAAAATAAATGTCACACATTTTTCATTAAGTAGTATAGAAAGAAACTTACCTTTCAACATCCCCTTGTCCCTCCAAATACTCTCCTCCGCAATGATAAACTGACAAATGACGTGTCTTACAAGTAAGGAATATTTCTGCCTCTCTTAAAGTACAGATTTGCATTCTACCTTTCATCTCCTCTAGCCTCCACCAGTGTGAAAAATGACTGATTGGCTGTTGAAATATTAATACTTTCATCTCCTTTTCCACTTTGGTCTTTCGAACTGATGTAAAATGATATCACAGCCCAATAGTGTAGGTGACACATGACATAAACTGTCACAGTTCCTGATTTCCTACCTCTCTAATCAGTTGTTGAAGCACGTACTTAGGAAGAGCTTTTCCATACAGGCTTGAGAACTGAAGCCCCCCCCCTTCAGGTAAAGAGGACGCATTCTACAATTCTCTTAATTACTTTCCTTCACATTGTCTCTGGATGATGCCACCATCAAACAAACTCAACTACCATTTCCCACGAGACCACTCAGACATCTGCCATTATTTTAGATACGCTGCGTTCTCCTGCCCAAATCAAATTCCAGCTCATATCCAGCCACCAGCACTGTTTCCTTCCTTCAGCTCTCCAAGCACTCTCCTCACCCTGCTATTACGCAAAGCCAACAGTTAAGACAATGGGTTTTCATTTGGGTCTCCTAGTTCTTGGTATTTGAATCACAGCTAAACGTTTTCTGTCACTGCCCCATGAGTTGTGTTTTCCCACCCTTCACCAAGCACCTTCTCATTTGGGAACTGGTCATGTCAGATTTCTTTCTTGTACCTTCCATTTCTCTGGCCTTTTTCTTTCTGATTTCTTTAGCAAACACAGTTTAAACATTCACAACAGCTCAGAGTACCACTGCAAGGATCAGTTTCCTAAGCCCTTTGAGTCACCATGGCACCCTCTTTATAAGTTCCTCCCAGTAACACCTGCTCCTCCACCTTATTAAACACAAACTCTTTGTCTTCACTTCGTCCCTGATTTCCAATTGACCATTTCTTTTTATCAGCTTTATATATTATTATATATTATATTATTATATTATATTTATTTCCAACAGTCCAATATTACTTCCCTCCGTCATTCATTTGTAAAATCCCTAAAGTGCTGTTGTCCAGAGTGCTGGTCCATGCTTACACTTACTCAGGACTGTGGTGAAATGAATAATATTCATTCTAGAGCATCCACTGAGGATTGCCATGCAGATGTAGTAAAACAGGTCTCAAACTAATTAAAAAACCCAAGTGGAATCAAGTGTTTCTTGTGCATTCCCCAGTAATACATTTTTTTTTTTATTTTTTTTTTAAATATGGCATTCCAACCCTTGCTGGCAGTGGTCACTGATCATTTCAATTTTCCCATTTTCTTTTTCATGGCAGGCAGCTATGCTGTATCTGGTTAGGTGCCAGCCTGTGCTTACCTAAGGAAGGCTTCATTAAATCTTACTCATTCGCCCACCTCCACACTGGTTGCCTTTCTTATTTCAACTGCAAGAAGGACAAGCTATTTTCACTTAAGGATTTGAAAGTCACATTGTAAATGACAGAAAATACTCTAAACCACTTTTCAGTTTTGCATACAACACCCTATAACCTTCTAGAGGGTTATGTTTACAACAAGCTCATTAGGGTACCTGTACTCAACTATTTTGACATATCTTAAAAGTTTTTCGTAACATATTCTACTGCACTGCCTGCAGCAGTATTTCAAAATCCCTCCTCCTTTCCATCTTAGCTTTCTTTCTCCATTACTATCCCCACTCAAGGCCACTCTCAAAATTGTCTTTAAAAAGTCATGGCAGCGAGGAGAGGTTCCTGATGACTAGAAGAAAGCAAACTGCACTCCTATCTTTAAAAAGGGCAGGAAGGAGGATCTAGAGAACTACAAGCAGGTCAGTCTCACCCTGATTCCACATGAACACAATAAAACACTTTTTTTTTTTTCTCTTCACTGTGAGAGTTGTCAAATACCGCAACAAGTTGCTCAGAGAAGCTGTAGAGTCTCTCCATCGTCAGAGATACTCATCTGACTGGACACAATCCTGGGCAACCTGGTGTAGCTGATCCTGCTTGGAGAAGAGAAGCTGGACTAGAGGATTGTCAGAGGTGCCTTCCCAACCCAGACAAGCTGGCATTCTGTGAAATATTCCCCTGACTTAAGAGTGAATACTGAGGCCCAAGTGCGAGCACCTTTCCAGACTGTCTTTCTATATAATAATCCAGAACTACGCATCTTCCACTAGATGCTACCGATTTTCCTTTGCCAAATCCCAGGCCAAGAGTCCTTACTTTCAAAGCCCTCAGTGGGCCTGACCCAAGCTACAAAGGTATCTACTTCTACTGGAACGAAACCTGGGTTTTTTTTTTCAGCAAACAGAGCTAAGAAAACTGGCAGAAAACATGGGCCAGCAAGTCAAGGCGTTCACAATCGAGGGAGCCTGGAACAAACTTGGAAATCAAACCAGATTAAAAACGGGTTTAAAACACAACAGAAAATTGCTCCTTGGGCTACAGCATTCCTAATACTATTAAGAAAAGGGAACCCTATTGAACTTCTACTTACAAAAAAAGAGACATCAAAAAGATATTCAGAATTGGGGGAAGCATGATTCCGTGAGAAAACCTGCTGGTCTTCCCAAACTACTTAAACTGTGGTATGAAAGCAGCCCAGAAGGTACTCTCAGGGATTGGATGCTGCCTGCTGGCAAAAAGCTCTCCTGCTGGAACAGAAGCTGGTCCGAGCTCCAGAGCCGGCAGCTCTCAAATTCTCACTGTGACATTTTATTTTCTTCATCAGGGCAGATTTTGCCTGACTCAGAAATCTGGGTTTGTTTTTTTTCAATTGAAAAAACAAGGACAACAATTTTATATGAGAAACTTAGTTATCCCACAGCCAAAAAAATATAATGTGGATTAACTCCTGTTGCCGTGCTTTCATTGTTTTTTTCAGGGGCAGGAGAGTTAATAGGGTAGTTGGGTAGAAACAGTGAGCACATGACAGTTGAGACGCTCTAAAAGACAACTCATGTATGACCTTATTTCACACCAAGCCTCTGATCCGTCCAGCTGATTTAACAGCACTACAATAAACAGCACGGACAATTTCCTGCTTTTCTTAGGTAGGAGAAGCTGGTAGCTCTCTACAGAAGGAATTAGAGAGTTTTCAGCGTTATAATTCAGGGCCTAACAAGTGCAGCAAGTATGACTATTTCCCCCCTCCTTTTTTAAAATCTAAAAAAAAATGACTGTAAATATTTTTTCAGTAAATAGATAACGAACGTTATTGTTATTTCACAGGCTCGCTTTTCAGACACTGTTAGTTTAATATCTACATTTTTCTTTAGAGTTAAATCCAAAGTACAAAAAAAATCATTATTACAATCATGGAACATAAGAAGCCAGAGAGAACAGATACTATAAATTTATATTTTGACTGAGGACAAAATAACAGTGTCCATAAGAATGATTTAGCAGTCCAAAAGGTTGTGCTGTTTTCGAAAAACTAAACATAAAAAAAATCTATTAATATTTAATGCAATATTCTCTGGGCTGCTTCTTTTTTTTTTGTCAAACTGCTAAGCTTTAATAAAACCAAATTAATATTTTCAGTGAAATAAACGTTCTCTCTCGTTACTCTAGTAGATGCTTAAAAATAATCTAAATGAAATTGGCAGCTGTGTATAAAAACTAATTTAGTTTTCATGAAAGCCTTTAAGTACTGTTGCAGCGAGAAATCAATATTATCTAGCTGACATAACAGTGAAATAGTTGGGTGCAAAGCCAAAAGGGGGAAAAAAAAAGTGCAATCAAATTAAATGAACCGCGATCATACCAGCAGGCCTAGCAAAATTAGCTTGAATCTTGGTTATATTTATGAAGTATATGTGTAATTTTTTATGATAAAATTTCACCTACAATTCAAGGCATACCAATAAAACACTTTTCCATAGGTACACAAACCAGTTTGATTCGAATTACTTATTTACCAAATGAACTTACACTCGAAAATACATGAACTTCACAATCAAACAGAATGTTTTTATCCCAAATTCTGGTTTCACATCTGCTTATTAGGACTGTCTCCTGAGGGTATTAACTATCATTAAGGAACTACACACATTGTATCCAGTCCCATTAATAACATCTTTTAGAACAACCCTTCAGGTATCTTGGCAGGCAGAGCAAAATTAGTATTTAATATTTCTCTATTGAACTAATTAGAATGAACATAAAATAGGAAATACAGGATTTGTAAAAATATTTTCTCACAAAATTACACATAATTATAGCCTTTTTCAGCTATGTGTGCCTTTTACTATGGTACTTAATCTCTCTTCTCTCCTATGAAAAACGTGAGATAATAGCAGGACCTATACAGAACTTCTCGTATCAATGAACTGATGTATTTAATGCAATATTCCCTTTGTATTTGTTACTGCGAATATATTTACAGCACAGAAGTTGTATGAGATTAGAGACTGCATAATTATTTTCTATATATTAGATACACTATGTATGCACGTAGCCCTGTGCTTTACAAACAAAACGGCAGACACCTTGGAATAAGCACCTTCTAGTCATAAATGCCAGTAAACTGAGTAATTAAGGTACCCACAAACAGAATATAGATGAAAATGTGGGCTAAGAAAACATGACTACTTCTGGTCTGGCACCACACTATTTAAATGCACAGTTCTGGAAGTACCTGTTCCAGTGCCTGGCTTTTGGGGTGTTAGGCGGCCATGCAAAGGAGGCCATCTACAACCCTTAGGAGGTGTAAGCCGAGCCACCTTGGCTGGAAGAAGAACAGAATCCCTCAAAAGAAAGGTGTGGGCCTTTCTCTGCCAAATCCATACCATCTCTACACATGTAAATATTTTTCCACAAACTGTGAAAATACCATATTACCACATTAATCAATTTAGTTGGGAAGATGCATCGCTAAAACTTTATTTGGTTGCAAATTTTTGGTGTTCTTTAAATACAAAAATACGCCTAAAGCAAATGGCAAGTGAAAAGATACCTCATATGAAAAAGAAATGTTGCCCTATACAGCAGGAGAGGAGATAAAAACCTGCTGTATATGTAAGTGGTGGTGTTTTGGTGCTAGTGGAATCTAATGTCACTGAGAAGCAGGAGGCAGGGGGAAAAATGAAAACTCCAAGCTCTCTGAAAATTTTCTCTCTTTCTATTACTGATGCCTGCTCTAATTTCAGCAAGGCTTTTATTTTGAGAAGGTGGGGGTAGGAAGGAAAAGGAAGGCAAAGAAAAAGCAACCCAGCAAAAGAATTTAACTTTCAAAAACTGCAACATCATCTACTTTTCATTTTTGCAATCGATTCTGTAAACAGAGCCAAATTCTGTGCTCAGTTAAAAACAGAACAAGTTTAAACAGATGCTAGAAACCAGGCAAGATACCACAAAATTGAAGCCAGACAATGAATTTATATAAAATCACAGGATACGTCTTGTGAACGATCCCACTGCGGAACAGCGCGGGAAGATTTATCACCAAAATAAAGTACGTTTTCCTCGAATGCGTCAAGCAATAGCGGCTGCTGGTACCGAGGCGGCGAAATTCAACTTCCTCAATGATTATTTTTTGTGGTTAAGGGAAAATGTTTGCATACTCTATCAGTAGCTCATACTCTATCAAGTACCGCATTGTATTCTGATATTTCATGACAGCAGATTTTAAACTAATCTCACAAATGTCCTTGATGTTAAATTTTATTACCGCTCTCAACCTAACATGAACATTGCCACCAGGCTCTTGGAGATGTTGCAAACTGTGCTTTGTGCTGCTAGTCCAAAATGTGACATTAAGACTTCCAAATTTTGATGGCAATAAATTGGAACAGAAAGGAAATTCAAATAGTCAAAGTAAGCTTAAGGTGTGAGCTACTCCCTGTGTTTTATCTGCCCTGTCTTTCACCAGTTTTTCTACGCTACCTTCCTTACTGATTATTCTTTCTTTTGGCTCTTAAATTGAGCTTGATTCTCAAAATTAATGAAAAGCAAAACTAAAAAGATGTCCCTGTCTGGAAACTGGCACTACTGGTAACCACAGAAGCCCCAATGACATACATGCTTGTGAAGAGCTCTGCCGTGGCTGTTTCCAGGCGGTGAGGAAGGGAGATAGGAAGCCCCCAGAAAATGGCAAAGAGAAGGAAACCTCCAACGTTAAGTGCTGTATGAGACAGTCTTGATGTGCTCCTGTATTCCTAAGCACAGAGAATGCCTCCTCGTTCGTTTTAGCATTTGTTGTGTCACTGGGAATTAGATCGGCTGCTTCGTGAGAACTGTCAAGATTTCCGTCAAGATTTTCATGGAATCACAGAATGGTTTGGGTTGGAAGAGACCTCCAAAGGTCATCTGGTCTAACCCCCCTGCAGGGAGCAGGGACATCCTCAACTAGAGCAGGTTGCTCAGAGCCTTGTCGAGCCTCACCTTGAGTATCTCCCGGGATGGGGCCTCAACTCCTTCCCTGGGCAACCTGTTCTGGTGTTTCCCTACCCTCATGGGAAAGAACTTGTTCCTGACAGCCAATCTCAATCTGCCCTTCTCTAGTTTAAAACTATTGCCCCTCGTCCTGTCATTCCAGGCCTCTCCACTCTCCAGCCCCCCTGTAGCCCCTCCAGGCACTGGAAGGTCACTATTAGGTCACCCCGGAGCCTCCTCTTCTCCAGGTTGAACCACCCCAGCTCCCTCAGCCCGTCTCCGTAGCAGAGGTGTTCCAACCCCCTGAGCATTTTTGTGGCCTCCTCTGGACTCGCTCCATCGGGTCCGGGTCCTTCTTGTACTGAGGGCTCCAGAGCTGGACACAGAGCTCCAGGTGAGGTCTGACCAGAGCAGAGCAGAGGGGCAGAATCCCCTCCCTTGCTCTGCTGGCCACACTTCTTTTGCTGCAGCCCAGGATGAATTGGCCTTCTGGGCTGCAAGCGCACTGCAACTGCTCCCAACTCGTGCTCTGCTCGCACTCGTGCCAACAAAAGGCAAGGCTTAGGCCTCCATTAAGCAAATACTTTCTACGACTTCTATTTTAACTACAGCTCCTAAATTTCACATGAAATGACAAATTATATGCTGCTGTGCAAGACAACACAAGAAAGGTTTGCCATAGCAGAAACCTCACAGGACAAGCTCATGAACTTTCTGCCCTCAAAACGTGAATCAAAAAGCCCCCAAACTACAGGTTTGATTTCATCCACCAAAATTAGTATTTTCTAGCAAAAAGCAACCTACCAAACACATTCAAAAATGGAATATGGCTCTGAAGTTGTAGCCATTACCATGGTCAGGAGCATCCTTTTTTCCCCCAGAAAATCCCCTGGTGTTAATAGGAACAGAGCAATATTGAAGTTACTCTCATCTCTACCTACCAGCATAAATGGAACAGCCTCAGTCAGGATCTTGCTTCTGACAGTGGCCAAAAGGGACGTGCACAGAAGAGATCCCAGCAGGGTCACTATATAAAATACAGTTGTTCTGCAACCAAGGGAACTGCAGCTAAGACAAACAGTAGTTTCTACACGCGTGGAGCAAGAAATTGTCTTCTGGGCACTTTTCCAGTCTTTTCTCAATTCCACATGAAGTTTTAGCATTCCCAGCCACTGTTAGAAAGGACTTCTCTAGCTCGAATCAGTATTCTATGAAACCTCCCATCAATGAGTCAGCTGCTAATTTCATTCGATGCTCGTTAATTCCCATCTCTGAAAATGTGGAAAACTCCTACCTTCTTACGAAACGTGGGATTTTACGGAACCCTAATCACATCAGCTCTTTGGTAGTCCTTTTTTTTCCCCCCACACAGAAGGGCCTTATTCAGGTTTTCACTGGGAGAAACTGGTCTGTACTCTTTCAGAATACATTAAGAGAAATTAGAAATCTGACCTTAATTCACAAACATCACAGCACATACTTGTGCTAGAAACACAAAGTTTAAAGTAATGATAAAAGTTATATTTTTACAGTTGGTATGTTCAAAGTTTTGAATTTCATAAATCCTCCAAAGGATCAAGTCAAATTTATATTAGTGCCAACGAAATTAAACTGAACTCCAAAATGGGTGAGGGTTATCCATAATAATGTGAGTTAACGGATGTAGCATCACAGAAGTCTCCCAACATATTTAAAATAGAATTCTGTACTGCACAAAAAATGGTAAGTAAGGGGATGCTAATTTTCTTAGTGCATGAAACAGAACTGAAGCTAAATGATAATTTCATTATTTTTTCAGTTTGATTATTCTTGCACCAATAACAACGTTAAATAAAATAGTTATTGTTGTTATTTCACAAGCTAGTATGACAGCCAGTCTCTAAATTAATTTAATTCTGGAGCACAGAGGATAACAAGCTTTATCAGAACTGCGGTCAGAACTGAAAAATGAAACTCACTTCAAATTCAATATTAATACAAACAAATCATTTCATTTCTCTTGAGTCACAATCTTTGATGTGGATCTGTTAAAAATGAGTAGTACTTTCAGGAAATCTTTTTCACGCAACCTACAACCCAAGACAAACTGAAATCTTGCAAACTTCTCAAAATACACAGTAAACCAGGTATATCACTCCATCTGATGAATATGAAAAACATGAAGTGTCAAATCTGGAGACTGACATAAAAAGAAGGGTTAATATTGGTCCAGACAGCAGCTACTAGGTGAATACTCTTGCAAAAAAACTGAGAATACACCCAAACTGTAATTGTATAATGGCTTCACTATTTCCCTTACTCAATTATTTATTCACTTTGCACTAAAAGCATGGATGTTGCCTAATTATTAAGAAGGCAGAGATGAGCAGCACACATCAGTTGATTATATTTTATACAGCCAGTTGCATTCTTTACCTAAATATAAATCGCCTAATTCAGTAGACCCTAAGGTGCCAATGCTGCAAAGGTGATCGACAGCAACCTTCTCGGCAACTATATGACAGAAAAACAGAACAGGCTCAGATGAAGCATTAGTCACTTCAGTTTAGCCCTTCATCCTACCTGGATTTGAGGGAAACCGCTAGGAAGTTAAATAGAACACTCTGAACTTATTTTACTCATAGAATCATCAAGGTTGGGAACAACCTTCAAGATCATCAAGTCCAACCGTCTACTAAACGTTATTGTGACCACTACACCATGTCCTGAAGTGCCATGGCTACCCAGTTTTTGAACACCTCCATTTATAATTGAACATGATAAGTAGTAGTCCCCATTCCAGCTTTAGAAACTAAGCTTTAAAATGTCCATTTGTTCTTGCTTCTATAAGGCTGCGCTTACCCACTTAGGCAGAACAGTGTGCACATTAGAGAAAAAAATATTAACAAGAGTAGCTCATGTGTTAAAACAGTAAGTCGTGAATTCAGGTGGGTTTTTTTAGCAACATTTTATGACAGCACATAATCTGATGACAGGTTGACTTGGCTGCAGGCACCCTCTCCAGTGTAGCAAGGGAACAAGAACTCAGCCGAGAAAGGAGGCACTTCCCAGAAGGGGCAAAATGAGAAAGCCAGGCAGCCATCAAGAAGTAAGCGACTGTCTGAAGCACACTAGCCTTGCAGGAGTACTTCTCCAAATGCGTTTGCTTGCTTATCACTACAGATGAAGGAATGGTGCTCAGATGCAGGCATCCAGGAGCAGTGAAACTGAGAAAATTTATGTCTGAACACACAGCAGTGCCACGAGGTGACAGGAAAATTTTCACAGTAAATGAAGTGATTGGAACAATGCAATCTATTCTCC
>VWZK01013977.1:45222-94172 GCA_013396935.1 Baryphthengus martii | reverse complement strand
CCAGAGAAGGGCCACGAGGATGATCCGAGGGCTGGAGCACCTCTGCTATGGAGACAGGCTGAGAGAGTTGGGGTTGTTCAGTCTGGAGAAGAGAAGGCTGCCAGGAGACCTTCGGGTGGCCTTCCAGGATCTGAAGGGGGCTACAAGAAAGCTGGGGAGGGACTTTTGAGGATGTCGGGTAGTGACAGGACAAGGGGGAATGGGTCCAAACTAGAGGAGGGGAGATTTCGATTGGACTTTAGGAAGAAGTTCTTCCCCAGGAGGGAGGTGAGACCCTGGCACAGGTTGCCCAGAGAGGTGGTGGGAGCCCCATCCCTGGGAGTTTTTAAGGCCAGGTTGGATGGGGCTCTGGGCAGCCTGCTCTAGTGGGAGGTGTCCCTGCTTGTGGCAGGGGGGTTGGAACTGGATGATCTTCAAGGTCCCTTCCAATCCTGATGATTCTATGGTTTAGTAGAAAGAGCTTGAGACAAACTCACCCACAGCTCTCTGCCGACCTCTCAATGCCCCAGGAAAACAGAGTATGTGCCTACATATTGACTCCTGTATTTCACAGCATGGCCTCACAGTGAAAAAAAATTTTTAAAAAAATCGTTTTTAACAAAGGGCAGCCCTCTCTCAGGTAGTAAGTGCCAGCAGAGAGAGCAGAAGCATCTGGGAATGGTAACACCTTAAGCTGTTGCACTACGATCTGCCATAACTCATCTGTCAGCGTGGAGGCAGCAGGAAGCTGCCGTCATCTCTCCAGATGCGGCTCAGACAAGATGTGTACAATTCCACGGGCCTGAGGGATGCAGTGTCCTTTTCAAGGCTGTTTTCCCCGCTTCAACCTCTCGGCTTTCAATGTCAGTTGTAACCAAAAGCAAAAAGTTAAAGATTAAGCCCCAGAAAAAGGGTTTCTCTCAGCCGGATTCCTACCTCCGCCCCTAAAGGAGACAAGGAAGTCTAATGCACTCCCTAACAGGCCACTTATCTCTGCCCTCAGAGCTCTTTTAATAAATGTTCCTCAAGCAGAGCTGGTTTTAGGAGATCATCTGGGAGCAGACCGGAGCCCAGCAGCAGGGCACCTCCCCGCTATGGCCACCCCTGGGCTCCTGAGCAGCAGCTGGGGCAGAGGGTCCAGCTCTGCAGCTCCCTGCCCAGAGGTGCCTGAGAAGCAGAGAGGGAACAGGATGAGCCGGAGAACACCCACCATCCCCTTGGAACAGTCCACCAAACTGTCTAAATCAGCATCTTAAAGTCCTCAGAAATCACTTTATAAGAGTACTTCCTCACAGAAAGGGGGATTAAACACCGGAATGAACTGCCCAAGGAAGTGGTGGAGTCACCATCCCTGGAGGTGTTTAAGGAAAGATTGGCCATGGCACTCAGTGCCATGGTCTAGTTGATGTTGGGGTCATAGGCTGGACTTGATGATCTCAGAGGTCTATTCCAGCCTCAAGAATTCTGTGATTCTGTGAAAACAGAGCATAAAGGTGTGAATATTTCAGACAAACTAAAGTCAAAACCTCCATAAATGGTCTTCTTTCGATGGAATGCATGTATTTTTATTTTTTTTTTTAAATCAACACTTGTTAAGAATTCTCTGAGAAAAGCAGGGGAATTACAGTAGATTTATTATCATAAATCAGAGGATGTCCACTTTTGATTCATGCTATTGGGAAAGGAGGATAGATTTGCTTTCTTATAAATACAGCAGTAAATTAATATTACAGCATTTTAAATGCAAATTTTGTAAACCTAACTTTAAATTATAAGGAGCATTCACAAACTCTACTCATGTACTTCCACCCTAGTTGTCTTGTTTTTAAACTACTTGCCCTGTACTTCATGTGCAGCCAGTTTTTGTTTGTTACTTGAGGAGTGATTCAAATTAGAGTTAAAACTGAATGCATGATTAGTATTAAAAAATAAAAAAACAACAAGAAGTAAAATCTTCATGGATTAGTTGAACAAAAAGCCAGCAGCCTGGAATAGCAGTGTCACACACAATCTGAGGGAGTATGTGATGTATCAGGTGAGCCATCTCTTTTATATTCACAGTCCAATCCAACTCCAATTTTGCTGGCAAAGGGCAGGTGAAGTTAGCAAGGCCTCCTTAGTCATCCAGAGAGGTGCAACAAGCCCAAACCTTGCAACAAATTCAGAAGAGAGGTAACTATCCAAGCAGTCACTCCAAAGAGCTGGATAGTTGCCCAAGAGAGTGAAGGAAAGAGCAGAGACATCTATAGCAGCAGGCTGGGTCCGCTGCTGGAGGCTCTCCCGGCCCGTACTTCTCCGTTTGCTGGCATTTGTTTAAATTGACCACTTCCACCTTTCAGCCTGGTCTTGTGAAAGTCAGAGAAGGGGTGACCCACGCTGCTGCTGTACTGAGAATGCTCTTGTATATAGAAACCTCTTCCAGATAAGAAAGGAAAACTACTTCACGCCAGCGTTGTGAAAATTCCCTTCCTCAACTATTGTCTCAACCAGGCTTTATAGTAGGAAAGTGCCTTAACTTTGTTAATAGATACAGATAGATTAGTTGATATCACACACTGTCCTGGAATGAAGTAGTGGAATTTTACTGGAGACTTTGGTATTGTTCATACTAAAGCGAAGCAAACTAAAGCACAGCCTGGCCTTGGGAATAAGGACTTCTTGGAAGCTTAGAGCTGTCCCTGAAGGATAAAGGATAGCCCTGGACAACAAAGATAACGCCACCATCCCAGCCACTCTAACACACCCTTGAAAACCCTCCAGCACCATCTGGCATCACAGATAAGTAACCCCAGCAAGACCGACTCCAGGGACATAGGAATCCACTGACAAACAGCCGGAACGCTGCAGAGCGCGAGCCGCTTTGCAAAGTTTTATACTATGCTCAGTAACCACTACGGTGAGTGCCAGTGAGGAGTCAAAACCTGTTGGGGCTGAACATCTGAACGTGTACATTCACACCTAAAGTGCTCCAGTTTGGCTGGGACACCTCATGAGCAAGAATAAATATTTCCTCTTGGAATTTTTTCCTTTGCGCCCCAGCCTCTCACTAACTTGGCACTGGTCGGTTGTGAATTTTTGTGCCACCCGCCATTCCTGTTCCTCCTCCACAAGGAAGGAAAACCCACCGCAGGGAGCAGCTGCTTCCCATCTTTGATGCTCGAAGGGCTGCTCGCGCGCTCCCTCCCAGATATTAGGCAAGCTCACAATCACCACAGTTATCAGTAGAAAGGGAAAGCACTCGCCAGGAGAAGGGGGGATATTCCAGACCCAAGCGTTCGCCCACGATGCGTGAAATTCATACGGGAAAGACACGATTCCTATTTCCTCTCACACGACAAAGTACTTTGAGGAGAATATTCAGGTAGACTGAATAGGTCTAAAGGTTGATTATTAATTCACACTACCTGTTCATTTTCAGTTTTCATTTAAAAGAGAAGAATAAAAGCCCCAGTAAATACTTGCTTGGAGTTCATGAAAGTTGTTTTATTGGGCCAGTTAACCACAGCTAACCTGGTTTGTTTACCCTAGCCATCTACTTTATTTACCTAATACCAAAGTCTTTTTTAAACTCCTGGAACCCATTAAGCAATTTTGTTACAGAAAGTCCTTAGAAAGAACTTCCAAAAGGCTTTTTTTAAAACAGAGTATTTCTTTTCTGTGTTAGTCTCCTGGAGATACTAAGTAGGATACATTCCCAGCATTGATACATAAAACATCATGTATCCTTTTTAATCACAGTACACCCTCCAAAAAAAAAAAAATCATAATGAAAGAAGATTTATGCTTTTTCATCCCAGCCTGAAGCCAGGCGAACAGCTGACTTGCAACCCAGTGTGAAAATGTTAATTACTATTTTTAAAAGAAATATGATAAAATTTGAACAATATGGTACATTTAAGGAATACGTATTTTGCTGAAGATTAAAAAAAAAAATCCACCTATACAGAATCATAGAACAGTTTCGGTCAGAAAGGACCTTTAATGGTCATCTAGTCCAATCCCCCTGCAGTGACCAGGGACGTCTCCAACCAGATAAGGTTGCTCAGAGTCCCATCCAACCTCACTTAATGTTTCCAGGGATGGGGCATCAACCACCTTTTGGGGCAACCTCACCACTCCTCATTGTAAAAAATTTCTTCCTTACTATCTAGTCTAAATCTACACTCTTTTAGTTCAAAACCATTACCCTTTTTCCTATTGCAACAGGCCTCGCTATACAGACTGTCCCCCTCTTTCTTACAGGCCCCCTTTAAGTATCAAAATACCACAATAAGGTCTTCCCGGAGCTATTTCTTCTCCAGACTGAACAACCCCAACTCCCTCAGCCTGGCCTCATAGCAGAGGAGCTCCAGTCCTCTGGTCATTTTTGTGGCCCTCTTCTGGACCTTCTCCAACAGATCCATGTCCTTCTTGTGCTGAGGACTCCAGAACTGGATGCACTGCTTCAGGGGGTGGGGCGTCTCCTGAGAGCAGAGGGGCAGAATCACCTTCCTAGACCTGCTGGCCATGCTTTTTTTTTTTTTTTGATGCGGCCCATACCTACGTACATTTTTCCACTTTTTGTTACATAGTAGTGACATGTGGTACTACTGGGTATTCCCAAATTACATTCCCACTGGTCTGAATCAGTTCTTCCTGAATGAAATCTAAACGCTGTTATAAAGAGACAATTATGCCGTTAACATTGCCTCAGAAAGTATGACTGAATCCACTTACCTAAGTATGGGAGCAGGACCTTCAGTCCTTTTGGTTAGATCCCACCTCTGAAAAGCACTAATTTTGCATCCTCTATTTGTTCAGGCAACCATTTCTCGATCCTTTTCTTTAGAGAACAGACATCGGTATAGGTTGAGTTGTGTAAAGATTGCAACGCAAAACATGGAAATTCTGAATCACGTGTTGAAACTAAGTGCACGACAACTGCTTTTGACACCATGTAACTGTGCATTCAGAGTCTCAACTGGCACTGTCATTTTAATAACCACATTTATGCCTTACACCTTGTGTCATTTTTGTGACACACTTAATTCTAGGCAGAGTCATAAAATGAAGGCTGCTGTACCAGGGTACTTAAGCTCCTGCCCGAGTCTAAGCTTAACAAGGAATAAGAAAAATCCTGGTATACTCACCAGAAGTCCAATTATTGATTGCAAGGACACAACTTTTCAAAAGGGCACGTTTAGAGCATTAACTCAGGTGCCATTACTGATTTCTTGTCTTGAAATCCAGTTGAATCATCAGCAGTATGACTTGCACAAAGATTAAGCAACATCTCACTTCGGAAACAACTGGTTTTAGAGCGCTTAGCGTATGGAAGAAGTTAATGCAGCAAGAAGGAACTTGTTCCTTCTGAAGGCAATGTTGCATCCCTCTCTATTCCACCCTCGTGAGATCCCACCTGGAGCCCTCCAGCCTGTTCTGGAGCCACTACTCCAAGAAAGATCTGGACGTGCTGGAACGTGGCCAGAGAAGGGCCACGAGGGCTGGAGCACCTCTCCTGTGAAGACAGGATGAGAGAGTTGGGGTTGTTCAGTCTGGAGAAGAGAAGGCTGCCAGGAGACCTTCGCGTGGCCTTCCAGGATCTGAAGGGGGCTACAAGAAAGCTGGGGAGGGATTTTTGAGGATGTCGGGTAGTGACAGGACAAGGGGGAATGGATCCAAACTAGAAGAGGGGAGATTTCGATTGGACATTAGGAAGAAGTTCTTCCCCAGGAGGGGGGTGAGACCCTGGCACAGGTTGCCCAGAGAGGTGGTGGGAGCCCTATCCCTGGAAGTTTTGAAGGCCAGGTTGGATGGGCCTCTGGGCAGCCTGCTCTAGTGGGAGGTGTCCCTGCTTGTGGCAGGAGGGTTGGAACTGGATGATCTTCAAGGTCCCTTCCAATCCTGATGATTCTGTGATCACTAAGCAAATGAATAGATTACTTTGTTGCTGTGACAACATATGTATGTGAACTGTTATACTCTCAAGGCATCCAGGCACGATGAACCCTGGATAAAATCTTGTATGGGCTGGTGGGCAAGACAAGCTTTTTTTTTTTATCTGCAATAAACATAAGAGATAATTAAGCTTCTCAAAGCGAGCAATTTGAGAACAACACGAACCGCTGGCTCAACCACAGCCTGTAAAAAGCTGACAGGAGGTGGAGCTACAGGGGCTTTTGCCGGAGGCTGCACGCTATGTTAAGGATCCTGGCAGGGTTTGACATTGCCCTGATAGCGCGGTCACTGGCAGAAAAAAAAAAAAAAAAACCAAACAAAACCATGTCAGGGTGCTAAGGATACTCTGAGAAAAGCATAAGTAGCGTGCTTCCCACAGCCCTGATAAAACTTCTCTGCTTGGAGCTGGGACTCCGCGCTCTGGCCTACAGTACTGATTCATCCTCTCTGGCGTGCTTCCTGGAGATGCACGCTCGGTCTGAAAATCCTTCAAGCAAAGACAACCTCAGGTGCTGCCTCACGGCTGCTTCAGCAGCCTAATCACCCTTTCCCAGAGGTTTGTTCTTGCGGACGCCGCATTCATAGCTGGTCTCTCTCTCAAGATGCGTACGCACAAAAAGTTAAGTAAATGGGCATTTGGGGCACTACAAGGAACTCTCCAGAAATCCTTTGGCCTGTCTCTTAAGTGGTACGGGATTGGCACAGCTTTAGACACAGCAGTGAAACACCCTCTCTGCCACTTCCCTGCAGGTTTCGCTATTTCCTAATTGAATCATTTTAAGGTTCTGAAAATGAGATCTCAGTCTCTACACATTGTTTCCTCTCTCCTCCTCTCAGCTGTGGTTTACGCCATCACAAGCACTCAGCTGCCATGAAAACATTCCTCTGTTCCCTTCTTTGGTCCCTGCTTTTTCTGCCTCCTGTTTCTTCCAAGATCTATTTTGATAGCTGAGGCCTCTGACCAACCTAACCGAGCAATCGATACTTGCTTTTGTTCCTTCTCTCTAAGGATGAAACTCAAAAAGTTGATTTGTACAAGATAATTGACATCCTTCTGTCCACTGATACTCCATCTGAAACAGGACCAAAGTTCAAAAACTAAATTCAAGCAACTCCACCCTTCTCCGAAGCTTAGTAACAGCATCTCTCACAAACGTGTATCCTGACGCTGTCTCATAGTTTTTATCTCAACAGAGGGGCAAAATGCAGCAAGGGATGGAACCTGCCTTCTGCCTGACTCTGTTACTGAAATCTGCATGCTGACTTAAAGAGACCTGGCTGGTCCTCAGCACTGAACAGAACAACAATTATTGCCATTGCCACACTAGCCTAGAAAGTCAAAGTAAAGTAGAACAATTCCCTGCAAAAGAATTAAGCAGAGAGAAACTTGCCATTATTGAAAATGTTTTCCTCATTGTCGAGATGTTTATTTACAAGATTTGTAAATAAACCGGTGACAAAGAAACATGAATTTTTCCCAAAGTGCATCCTGGCAGCTCTAGATACTGCCAATGGTTGGAGTCAAAAAAAAAAAAACAAAAAAAACAAACAAAAAGATGGGACTGACAAGGGACTCGTAACATTCAAAGCCTCAAACAATACAGTATTGCTACTTAGAATGTTTAATTGAAAAAAGTACTTGAATTTGGCTAACATAGATTTTTAGAAGCTGTAACTATCTGAAACAGTGTTTAAGGTACTTAGATCTGCATTTGTAGATGTTACTACTTGCGTTTGTTGGCGTGCTTTTCAGTGTCTGAAAAAAATACTTAACATTTTCAGATGATTATTTACATCTTTGCTTCCTCACTATTTAACAGCATATAAAAGCTGAGCACTGTAGTTTTTGAAAGTTAAATAAATAGTTGCAATACAAAATTACATAATAACTGTGCTACACATAGTAAGCTACTTACAAATGTCTCGTTTATACGCTCATTTAGGATAAATGGTTGCTTGAAATACGAAAATATGATCCTGATCAAGAATTCTAGAATTCTGACCCAGAACTTCACAGAGCTGCAGGGAAGCCAGCTGAGATTTGAATTAAAAAGGGATACATAAAAACCCCTGAAGTGAGACGTGTATTAGAAATACTACTACAGTTTTCCCTTTCTACTCTGGTTTTCATTCTCTTAAAGCACTTCTATCGGTGCAAATTTGGAGCCACCGATATCCATGCGGTAATCGGCCACCTCTGCCTCTCTCTTCCCAAATCCTCGTCTAGCTCCATCATTTTACATAAAAATAGTGACAGCTTTCTGGACGGACACAGTTTTTAGTTGCATGAGAACTCTCAGAAAGCCCAACATTGCTGATAACAACACCAGGGAAGTCCTCAACATCTACCCACCTCCCTAAGCATCTGGAATGACCTTCTCGCCCCCCCGGGTCTCCTCTTAGCTGTTTATTTTGCCACGGTCGCAATCTTTCAAACGTCTAATTCTGCACAGCCCCAAGACCAGATCAGCTTTGAGCCAGCCAGCCGTTTAAGCTTCCCAGCCACCGAAGGGAGGAATCAATTATTTAGTTGAGGTTAAATGCCACCAAACTCCTGACGCATTTTCCTAAGAGAGGAACAATTTAGCACTTTTTATGATAATACAACATAATTCCAGTGTCCTTCTCGCAAAGTTAATGGATAGAGCATGCCTTGACTGCTCCTGCAAGCCATTTGCTCTCTCCTTTTTTTAATAAAGATTGAAGAACACAGATTTTATTTTTTTTTTTTTTCAGATCCCATGACAGAACTCTTCTAATCTGCAATGACATTCTTCCCAAGGATCAGGGAAGATCAAGCACATGAACGGATGCACAATTGATTTCCTTCTCCCGTACATTAATGGATTTTCAATAGTGTTCTACAAAACAATTAACAGCTTCTTTATTTCAAATAAAAATTAGCATGTTAGCTTCAGGACTGCCACACTACTAAAATAAAAGTAATCCCCTCCCCCTCTCCAAACAGGAGAAACTTTTTTCACTTCTGTTCAATGCCCAAACCTGAGGAGCAATGTTTGAAGCAGTAACGATCGCTCTACTGTTTCACAACCATAAGTATTCCTAAAGAATAATACAATCATTAATTCCATTGCAGTGATCGGACTCCAATTATTATAAATTCTAATTATGTTAGATATAAACTTCATAGCAAAAGGAAAACCTTTTCTTTTGATGCAAGAGCTCCTCCCATAAGAAGCAGATTCTCAACGTCTCTCTTACTGTATTTGCTTCAATATTGGAGTGAAAATGTCATTTTCTTTAAAGGAACGATGAGCTATTCTACACATCCACCAGCCTGCTGAGTTCACTAGAACACATCTAGTGATGAGAGCTGTTTGTTCTCGTTTTTGTCCTTTCATATTCAGCTATTTTTTTTTTCCCTGGATCTTACACAAGGAACTACTGCTGCTCTCTCTGACAATTACAAGCTTTGTCATCAGATATAAAGTTCTACTAGTTTTAAGGCACTAAATAAATTGAGCCCTCTATCCTACTAGAAAGTGTATGATCTCTCATTTGAGATCACATTTCTAGGATTTATTTGCCCTGTCTTTGAGTCCCAATTCAACTGCCTAGAACAAAATTTGATGGTCCATGGCAATAGGGCTGTAAAAACCCACTCTTCTGAATCATAGTGACAAGTGGAAAATGGTTTATAACCACTTTGTCATCTAACTCAATAATTGTTTTCATGAAAAATAATTACATTTTGCAGTAAAAATAGCTTCCTCTCTTTCTAGGGTAAAAGTGTAATTTTCCAATTATGAACTTAATAACCAACTGTAAACCAGTAAGGCTCTATTCCCAAGCCTAAAAAAAAAAATTCTATCTGGCTGCACACAGAGGCAGAATGAAAATTAACTTTTTTTTTTTTTAAGTGATTCTTTTCTTCAGTCATATGCCAAAAGCAAACTAGCAATATGTACATGAATCACACTCTACCAGTGAAAAAAAACCAAACCAACAACTTATCACGAGTATTAGCAATGACTCACTGGAAAGAGAGATAATTCAGTGTAACCCAGATAACCCTGGGGAACTGTGTGAAAGACTTTAAAAAACCCCTTTTAAAGCAACAGCAAGCAGGCTGCAAAAGAAGCAAGCGACATAATCCCAGCATTCAGCCCCACAGGCTCTAAAATACTTTGGACAGCCTGTTCCTTCCAGCTGCTAGAGGCAAGTGGAGTTTCAAATTCAGGATACTTTCTATTCAGAGACTGATACAGAAGGCAAAAATCCTTTACAAAAATCTAAGTGTGGAGGAAGAAAAGTCTCTAACCAGGCATTTCCCTAAAATCTCTTAATAGTATGGATAAAATAAACAAAAGATAATGTGTTAAGCAGCTCATTAGTTTTGGCTGCTCTGATGCATACAAAAAGTTCTTTTCTTGCAGTAACTGAATTCACTGGCTTAGGACTTGTTGTTTGGTGTTTTTTTTAATTTATCCTGGTAATGCAGTTTATTTTGTTCTCTCCAAAGCAGGTGACATTCATGAGGACACGGTGCAAAACATCTACCAGCATGCAGAGAACATGACTATCTCTCCACCCCATAGGTTACGTTCTGAAGGAGTGAGTGAATCTTCTCTGCCCTTTCAGAGAATCTCTTCTTTCTTCTCCCTTTACTGACCACAACTGGATCCACGTTACACCACATGGGATTATCTGAACCCCTTCAATGTGGCTTCCTATGCTAACTGAAATAAGTTTGACCTGATAAGAGTACAGATACCAGTGAGGAGACCCTAAGCAGTCAGGGCTATTGAAGTGTATCCTGAATAAACCAAAATAGTCACTACAAAACCTGGAAGTACTGATTTAGGTACAGCAATCACATAACAATTTTCTGAAATACACGATTGTAAAAGATATGCTTGAATCACCATTGTTCTTTCAATTTTTTTATTTTTTCTTCTTAAAATCCAGGGACTCAGCCTGACTCACAAACCAATTTAATTAGGTCTTAAGTAAAACAGAGAATCGAGACGTTAAACAACAAATGAGAATTGTAAATAATGCACTTTTAGTTCACAGTAAATACACCAGATCGGTAACACTTTTACCAATCATGAGAGTGCCGTGGAACTCTTGTTTCCTGACATACGCAAGGAAAACAATCTGTCAAATGATGCCATCCAAAACCCGTTGCAAAAACACCTTCGTGACCAAGGCAGCCCCAGGGACACTAAACTGGCAAACAAGGATGGATGTGAAATGAAAAAAAACCCACACAGCAACGAAAGCACAACAAGAATAAAAAAAAAAAATACAAATTTTATGCACGTTTTTATAACCTGCTGCCTTTCCTGGGCAATTGCTGCTTAAATACAGACTGTCCTAAATGACCTGACTGCCAGATGCCAACATGTACTGCAACGTTAGCAACATTCTGCTTCAATATTTCCTTGCTCTCAGAAGCATTTCTTCTTTGTACCTGACATCTATCCCACCTCCCTCCCCCTCAAGGAGGCAGAAATAGTGGCGAATTGTGAGCACTTGGGATGGTTCTTAATGCATCTTAGTGAAATCACAAGATTTTTGAACGGCTCAAACGCTAGTTTGATCCGTCTGAACATCTGTTAACATCGATTCTCTTTCACCTCTGCCAGAGTGATCAATGCTCATCTGTTTTATAGGTCTTGCACAGTGCTTTCCTGTGTAATTACAAATATATGCAAAAGCATTTCTCTTTGCTTGCGTACACTATATAAATTGAATTTCTCTCTGATATATAATGAAGCACACATAGCTGTCATTGCCCGAGATGCTTCTATTATAAACTCAGCAAAGCAGGAGTTGAAAATATGACTTCAGCAGTCATCACTACTATTTGGAGGGAGAAATCTGGCATTCTGGAAAAAAACCCCTAGATTAGATTTCTATAAGGTAATTTGTGTATGTCATCACAATTTTGTTATTTATGAACACTTGTAACTTACCTAACTTACAACTAATGATTTTGTTCTGTTTCAGAAATGATAGTATAGGTAGTCATGGACTTCTCTGAATGTGAAGAATTTCAGATCATTGAAACATAAATAAGGATTTGTCCGATCAACAGTTAATTGTCTCATTCCCTTTCTGCAAAGCTCACTCCTGATGCACCTATTATCCAGAATTTGAGACAGAAACAAACAAAAAAACCCACACGCCAAACAGATAGGACACTGAAGACGCCACAAATTAGAAACTAACTTATCCTTCCAATTCCATATTTAGAAATGTGAAGGCTATTTACAAATAGTTTCCACAAAATCTGGAAAAAAAAAAATCTAATGTGGAAATAATTCTTTAAGCACAGATCAGTCTAGCATATCAGCAATGGGATGTCAATCATCTAAGACTCACAATCTAGAAGATGTTATGAGGTGAGGGAGAAAGAGAGAGAAGGTCATACTCTTCCAATCTTCTTGCAATAAAAAAAATTGCAGAAAATAAGCTGGCAGGGCTTTTTGCTCAGTTGGAAAAGGAGGAACTGAAACAGTCCAGGAGCAACCGGTAAGATCACGTCTCAGTGCTCGGCAGTTTCACATTTACATTCATGACCTGAAGTCAAACTAAATCATCACTGATAACAACTACAGCTTCCACGGAGATGGAGGAAATGGAGAAGACTGAATTGCCTACGTAAAGCAACCTGAACTTCTTGATAAGTACAAGCACTTGGCAGCATTGGGGATACGCAGAAACACCAAGTCTTACATGGAAGATACAAAAAACGCAGCCTGTACTTTCAGAGTAACGAGAAAAACTGATTTGGGAAGGAAGGCTTACAAATATGCCACAGCCACCAGCTGAACACAAGCACCTTACATGCTAATAGTTAAAACCCAAAAAGCTTTCTTTAGAACAAGAACACTCCAGGAACTTGAATTAGTTTGCTTTTGAAGAAAAAGTTAATGGAAAAAAAACCCAAAAAACCCACCACACGTAGCATGGAAAGTTAATGGAAAACACCAAGTACCAAGAGCAGAACCAGTGTTAATTACACTTCAGAAAACCTTTAACTCTACAATAACAGTAGGATAATTCTACTCTATCTTAACCATGGTAGGAAGATAGAATGCAATGTAATATTTGGAATTTAAACAAATTCAGACTGCAATTTAGCTGAGGGATAATTGATTGCTGAGACAAATAGCCAGAGACTGTGGTTGTCCCCTTCATTAATTTGTTTCAACCAGTAGTCAATCTTTTCAAGAAGACTTGTTTTAGACCAAACAGGAATGAACTCAGAAAAGTCTCCATGTCATGCAACAGGCAGAAGGTCACACTTGATGATCACCGTTGTCCCTCCTGAACTATTAATCTCTGAATGAATGTTACAAGAACACCTTTGAGGCCTGCATTTTAGTTATTTATACCCTGAGTATTCTGCATCAAACGAAACTAAAGCAATGTGTCATAACATGGCATTTGACTTGAAAAGGACAAAGCAGACAACCCAATTATTATTACTTGGGCACACGTGCTTAAATTTGTAGCTACAAAATGTTTTGATTATTTTTCTGCTTAAGTCATTGAGTCCCAAACGACTTCTTGGGTTTTGGATCTTAAAGGAAACAAATATATCTAAAATACACTCCCATTAACTACCAAGGGAGAACCTGAAGAAGATCAGTATTTGGAACCAATGTCAACAGACACTCCAAGGGATCTGAGATTGCGTGAGCAACGTGCAGGCTTCACTTCTCATTGCGTTATCTAGAAATAATGGTAATTTTAGGGTACGTTGTGGAATTTCATGTTTAATACAGCTTATAAAAGCAGCTCAATATTACTTCCTGCTATATTACTATTCTGCCAGTGTACAGCTGCCAACAGTAGTTAAATCTGATTAAAGCCCCCTGCCGAGTTAATCAATCTGATAATGTCAGACATTATTAAGGAAGCACACACGATACGGTCAGACTGTCTATTATCAGTGGCATGTACACCAGTGCCTTTGTCTTCACTGAGCACTGAAGCTACTTAAAACAGATAAGCATAAAAAGGATAAAAGGCATTAGAACCTTTCAGTCTCAAACATTTGTATGCTAATTCCTGCTAAAATACAGCTATTTAATACAAGATACCTTTATTTTAGGAGTTTGGGGAATAACAAAAAAAGAAAGAGTGAAGTTTTAGAGCAACTAAGCACCGCTTATGAATACTTTAAATCATTCTGATCGATGTAAACTTGTTTTTAAAGAAGAAAGCCTTTTCGTTTCAGAATAATTTCATTTTACAGGAGGTATGTCTCAGTTTGAGCCACACTCACAAACAGAACCTACGCATCTTCAAAACACTGGGATGCTACTTGACCTACTCATAAGTCAGCAGATTGTTTCTATGTTACCATTTCACCAACACATCCTAATGCTGAAATCATTTGTGTTTTCAAGGGAAGCTACTTTTTTTCTGTTAGCGCTACATTGCAGCTTTCAGGATTCAGTAATTCCATCTGGCATAAAAGAGAGACGGAGAAAAACTCCTCTCCTAGAACCGGTGGAAAAACAATTCCTGTGGTGGCTTAGGATCCAAGAAAATTGGATCCCTATTCTACCAACAGAGTGTTTCCTGGGTACCCAGCTGAGGTGCTAAAGTCCCAGATAAACACCTCTAATGAAATCTATTCAACAGTTCCTGACTTGTAAGGAACATCAATTATGCCTTCTCTTTAGCCAGCTATTTTATTGATTTTCCCAAGCAATCTCGAGGGCGATCCAGAATGGATTCATCAGTAGCTCGCACCTGAGAATCTCCAATGTCGGTCACATCTAGACCTTCCGGTTGAGAAGCAGACCATCTAAATCATTATTTGGAGGGGGTGTGGGGAGGATGGGGAGGGGACCAGAGTATTCCACCACAGACTTGAAGACTGAGTATACAGAGTCTGGTAAAAATTCTCTGCAGCATTTTGCCATGCTCCTCGAGAAGCAGAAATCATTTAAATAGTGTTATGTGATGGACAGAGAGAGTGCTACGCGCCCTTGGGAGATTCAAAATCTCTGCACATTAAGTCAGTACCTCGACTGGCAAGAAGTTCTCAGTTTTGGTGCAGGGCAAGAGAGTTGTTACAGGCCAGTCTGAAATATATCTATATGTTTCCACCAACATAACCAGCACTTTCTATAATTGCAAATCATAAATACAGAATTTGGCAGCATAAGATTTCTTTATCCACCATTTTTTAGAAGGTTTTTCTGTCCTCTGTTTGTTTCCTAATACTCAGCTGCAATTGCAATATTTATTCCCTCCCCCCTATTTAAGAATAAAAGAGAATTAAACCACAATACTGCTTAACTGCTGGATTAACTCTAGTTCAAGAACCAGATGCAACAGGTATTTCCAGTTACAACTATCAGAGAAAAGCTAAAGCGTAAGATTTTTTTAAAGAAAGACCAAAACAGATGTTTTATCAGGGCCATTCAATCCTTATCATACTGCTTTTTAGAAGAAAAGGCAAATTTATCCCACATGAATTCTTTAAAGAACAGTAACAGTATTCTGAAAACTTGCTACAAATTTAAAAGAAACAGAAATGAGGGGGCTTTATTTTTTCAGAACATCCTCTTTTCCTCCTTTTTCTCCCCTGCCCTCATAAAAAAATCCAAACTGGAGATCAACTGGTAAAAATAGGAAACAAGGAGGACAGCGCCAGCAACAGTTTCTTATGGGTTTGTGCCTCAGCGCTGAATTCCCGTGTGGATTCTCTTGGGTCTAATACGGGTTGTATTTGCACATTAATATTCCCACAGGGCAAAAGCCTCTTCTTTATCAGTCATCTTACGATTGTCTAACTAGGAAGCATATTCTGCAATTCCAATTTTCTCAATAATAAGCATCTTACTGGCTCTTCTTTCTTCTCCAGAATGCACCAATCACTACAACACAATATTTTTTTTTTTTTTCTCTTTCTCCTTTGGATTCTCTGTTCTGCCACTAAATGTGGTCTATACAGCTGTATGACTCGGAAGGTAAATATTCATTCCATGCACCTGACAGTTAAATTAGTAACAAATGTGGTTTTGCACATACGCTCAAATATGTGTAAAATAGGGTATGCTATTAACTCCAGCCAAGTTTGGGGTTTTTTGCACTAAGAGCAATCACAGTTCTCCAGGAATGAGAATCTTCCCATCTTTGTTGACTAAAGGAATCGTGCATCTCGCCTGAAATACATTTCACTGACAGGCAATTGCCTTACCAGAAATCAGCCAGGAGACTACAGTCCCTCACAAAACCATATTATTTCCTCTATACTAACAGCACTATTATATCTCTGAAGGCTGAAGTTCAAAGAACCACCTCCTAACACGGAAAGAATGGCAGTCAGCTCACTGTCCTCCCACAATACCTGGTATTTGGCAGCCTGAGGCACAGAGAAAAAGAAAGTACCCGGAAAATTGCCTGCTCTAGCTCACTCCAAACCCGCAGATCCCTCTTAACATGATGTGTGGTGAGCACAGACTGAGGTACTTCCAAAACCCAATTCCCTCTTAATATTAAACACATCCCTACACAGGAACTCTGGTCCAAAGAACGTTGAGAAGTGCATTTGGAATCTTCGTGTTGCTTTTGAGCTTATTTCACTAGAGAAGCTGTTGGAAGAAATCAGTTCTCCTGGTTTCTGGACAATCTGTTGAATATTTGCTGAGAGGGAACACATTGCCCCCTGGCCACTGCTACACAAAAGCAAGAGCTGCAAGGATCATATGTGGGCTCTAGGCCATATGGTGTGTAGGCTTATTGTAGGAATTTAGCATTTTTTATCCTCCTACTTTCCTGTCAAACTGGTTGAAATGAGCCACTGAGCTTCCTCTAAACACTTGGGAAACAACATCGCGATTGTATAATCTTTTGCCATTGAAAAGCAAATTAAAACGAAAACAAAAAGAACACAAAACTACACTTCTTCAAAAAGGTAAGAAGAAAAAGCTGTAGGAGATGCTTTCACAAACAAGGGTATTTACTAGAAGCTGGAAGTTCAATAAAAGTAAGCTTAGCATTACAAAATGAGCATATATTACAGCACACAAGCTTACTGCTAGGAAGGTTTAGAAGTGAGTTCAGAAGCTAAGCCAGTTTGAGCCACAGAGTTGTATTCCATTACCCTTCCAGGCAATAGAAAAGAGTATATATGACTGACAGACCGAAAAAAAAGAATCTTATTTGCTATTTAATTATTTCTAGAGACCCAGTGTTGTGCAAAGGAAACAAATGCTGTTTTGTGAATGAAATAATAAATCGAGTAAAATATTACAGTTGTGAGGTCTATACCTGCTGAAGTGCTTTTAGCCCTCTCATAGCCATGCTAGAAATGATTTTATTTTAAATGTATTATGACTACATCTATTCAAAATATTTATGCTTATTGACACCCAGTCTGGAGAGGACAAACTGTAAAACGGGATTGTAGATAAAGTTGAATGAGCTTAGACAGGTGGTAGGGAAGGTTAGTTGCTCTAAGCAGGACAGAATTCCTTAACCACTGATGCAAACAGCACGCGCTTGGCATTTCATTTTAGTTGAAAAAGTTTCATCCTGTTGCAATCAACTTACCAATACTGTCTATTGATCTGTGCCAGGGCTCTGAATTATTTTAATGAACCTTCAATTGTCTACCAAAACGCCTGCCCATCCTATCAAAAGCTGAACTCCACAAATTCCTCATTCATAAAATCCAAAACCTAACCCTAAATTCAAGCTTGTTTTAACAGGAGTTTTGGAATACATCCTAGTACTCTGCATTCCTCACAGTGGAAGGAGATAATCAAGACATCAACTCACTCACACTACAAAAAAAAAATGTATGTACCTACCTGTGCATTAACCTTTTGGCCTCTAGTGGAACACACGTAGGCACAACAGGTTTAGAGCTATGAACAGGAATAATTTCTGGAGCATGCTACAGCATTATACAATGAGTTAGGCACAACCTGGCAATCGAAGATTTCTCCGATAATGTATGATATACAACATGTCTAGTCCATATGCACCTGCTGCAGGCAGCTTAGAGATGCCAGGGATAAAAATACTCTTCTTTGAAGACAGTTTGGCCAAATGGAAAAAAAGAAACAACCGCAAACCAACAAAACAAAACGACAAAAACCTAAGCTCAAAACCACCCTAAACCAGAGAGATACATCAACAAGACGGTTACAGGGACAGGACAGAACAAGTGACATCCAGGATATTATTCTGTATTGGTGATGCTCAGGAGATAAAAGGTCCTGCGGTGGGAAGGAAAGGGGACAGAGGACTACTTATAAAACACACCGTTAACGATGCCAGGGAAGACCATGTGATGACCAGCCTTCTAAAGCCCGAAGCAGCAGGCCTGACTTAGCATCTGTGTGGTATCCCAGAGAGTGTTTGTGGGGAACTAGTCCCCATGGCTCCTAAGAGCATCGACAATGGAGAAAGGCCTGGGAGGAAGAGGTCTGGAAGCAAGAGCTTGGAGTTAGGCCGAAGCTTGGGGTTCAAAGCATAGAGCTGTATGCTCTGGAGTGTTCCCAGCACGATCCCCTGGGCTACAAACAGCACAGTGGAATAGCTGGTGTAGGGAAGAGTTCAGATTTATTTTGAGAGATAGAACTTTTGGACTGAATAAGGTTGATACAGGAAAAGGAGTCATGGCAGAGGGTAGAGTGGAAAAAAAAAATATCACTCCATGTGTAATCTTTTGGAACGTGGAATAATCCAAGCTTTTCACTCTACCTCTTCAGGCGAAGCTTCTCTTTTCTTTTATTGGAAAATACCTAAAAGGATGTTAAGCTTCTATTATACTCCCCGATCAAATCACTTCCCAAATGTAGTAATAAAATATTCTCTCTCAAAGGAGAAAAAAGTTGTTCGACTCGCAATTACATGGTATTATCATTGACTGATCTATCTCAGGTTTGGGGAAAAGCTGGTAGGGCAGAGATAATATTTCCCATGCTCCAACCATATTCAAGGCTCAGTGATCCCTGAAAGGAAAGCAATACAAAAACTAAATTATCCAAGGAAAAACAAACACAAAAAGTGATGGAGAGAAATGGTCTCTTGCTCTCCCTACACACCACCAAATAAAGAAATGGCCAACACTATTTTGATTGCTGGACGTCACCATATACAAAGGTATGTCTAGGAATCAAGCACAGTCAGAATTCATATTAAGACTGAAGATGAATAGAAAGTGGATGAGACTCCAAGCTGTTGAATCATGAACAATAATTGAGGGAAGAAAGAGAGGGGGTGGGGGAAACCAAAAAAAACCACAAGTAGCAAGGCAGAATCAGCCATATTTAACCAAAGATAGTTATACTTAAGTCAAGCAAAGAAGTGCTGAAGCATAAATACTATTATAGCATCTTAATTTATTGACCATGTCATTTTCCTACAAAGTATGGATTATAGTTATCAGATAAATATCAGGTAAGATCAAATAAGCTCCTTTTCACCACATGAAATTATTGAACACAGTTTGACTTTGCGCCGGTAAATACAACTGTCAATTTCTTTTATCTTTTTATCTTGGTGAGTTTCATACTGTCCATGTAATAAGTAAGTAAGTAAATAAATAAAATCAGTAATGCCAACACCGGAGCTATGTAACTAGCAATGGGCATTTCAGACACGCAAAGTTTAATAATCACCATCGGAGCGTTTTTTTCATCCACACACAAAGCACAGATATGCTGTGGGATGGTCACTAACTCAACTTCCATTTTTTTATGTGGTAAAAAGTGACAAGATTGATAGGAACACGCCAGCCATTCTCATCAGTCACACTTAGTCCTCAGACCTCTATTATCCGCAAACGCCGCTATACAATCAAAGAGAAAGAACTACTGAATTATTTATTAAAATTGACACCGTTCATTATGCTCCCATGTAAAAAGTAACCGAGCAGTCACTTAAAGAATTAGAATGCACAGCTTGGTAACTGCTGACCAGGTTAACAACAGCTTTCCTGTGGGAAGGGATGGAAGCTCTTCTCAGACATTTTACATCTGAGAAGTAAAACTTGCAAATGCATAATCTGCTGCCATTGCAAAGAGAACTCTCATATTTCTGGCCAACAAAAGCTTAAAGTGTGATATGGATACAGGTTTTATTTTTTTTTTTGGCCCTCGTGTTACTTTTTGCCGTAGTCTGAAAAGTCCACGGAGCCATACCTGAAGTGACAGCCTTGGAGTAGTCTTTCCACATTGCAAGGCCAGGAACAGTGACCATCATCAATGCCAAGGGATTCAAATACCGAAATGAGGTATAAGTGACACTTCTTGGCACCCAGGTGGTCTCACTTCTCCGTACAAGCCAGGCCTACAGTTGCCTTGCTCCTTTTTGGCACATCTTACATGTCCTCCTTAATTCACAGGATTTTCATGATGGTTCTATCACCTTTTAACATCAGTGTTTTTAAGTTCGCGTTTTTCAGATACATGAATAACTACGTTATTGCCGCAGAGCAATATCAAAATAATAACACAACGTGGCATTCAGAAGAATGGGTCACATTCTCAAAATATCCTGTCTGGTCAATTATGCAAAACCACAGCCCACCGAAGGATTTGCCAGCATCACCTCGAGGCCCTCGCTCTGCATAAATGCAGCCCAAGCACAGCTCAGAGTTACTCTTTCAACAGCATCCAGCACTAAGCGGGAAATCTGGAAATAATCTAATAGACAAATGATACATAACCCCTCATATATATGCCCTCAGCATGGAAAGGTGCCCAGATTCACACAGTTTCTGTTTGTGGTGGTGGAGAAGACAAAGCCTGGGCTTATAACAGTAAATTAAACGTGCCAGGACTGTCTGCTGGCTCTGAGGCCAGCTGGCACACAACAGCCTGGGTCCATACTCCCTTATCCTTCAAAGTAGGCAACTGCTGGGTGGGAATGTCTTACAGCCTCCCTTCTCTCAGCCACAAATCTCGGGATTTGTTCGGGAGAACACTGGTTGTTGTTGTCCAAAGCCTTGCCAAATTGTTCTGCTAACTACTATTAACAATGAAGTTGTATAGTTCAAAATTGCACCCTAGTATTGTTTGTTTTACCTGTATAGACCGAAGTGACAAGTCCCACCTCCTCTTTGTAACAAGTAGCAGCAAAACATAAATCAATCAATAAACAAATAGATAAATAGAGGGAGGTAGAATCATAGGATTGTCAGGGTTGGAAGGGACCTTGAAGATCATCCAGTTCCAACCCCTCTGCCATGGGCAGGGACACCTCCCATCAGACCAGGTTGCCCAGAGCCCCATCCAACCTGGCCTTAAAAACTTCCAGGGATGGGGTTCCCACCACCTCTCTGGGCAACCTGTGCCAGGGTCTCACCACCCTCCTGGGGAAGAACTTCTTCCTAACGTCCAATCGAAATCTCCCCTCTTCTAGTTTGGATCCATTCCCCCTTGTCCTGTAACTATCTGACATCCTCAAAAGTCCCTCCCCGGCTTTCTTGTAAACCCCTTCAGATCCTGGAAGGCCACCCGAAGGTCTCCTGGCAGCCTTCTCTTCTCCAGACTGAACAACCCCAACTCTCTCAGCCTGTCTCCATAGCAGAGGTGCTCCCGCCCTCGGATTATCCTCATGGCCCTTCTCTGGACACATTCAAAGTAACCAAAGTGCCAGGATGAACTATGACACACCACAAGAGATTAACATCTTGCTATCGAGATCACTAAAGAGCTAGTTTTCCAAGCACTTAGGAAGAAAGGATAGAAGCTGTCAGAGTAAGAAAGATGCTTTCAGCTTCAGGTACCCAAGATACTTTTCATTTGCCTTAAAACCATTAGTATTTTAGGGAATTACCGTTCAAAGGGGTATTGTTCCTAAATTCTGATGCAGACAATCTACAGTCTAAATGCAACTACAATTCAGTGGTTGATCTAGATTGAAATTCTTGCCATTTCCGTAGAACCCAGTGAAGTACACTCAGTTTTTCCCCCTGATTTCAACATTTTTCCAGATTACTTGGTTTCTTTTCGTTTTGTGGTATGAAAAGGCCACTGCTACGTCACGTGCTCTATTACTGGCATTTCTGATGATGAACAGGTTCACTAACCACAAGGTCTAAATAGAGTTCTTGCTAAACATATTATTTACAATATGAATTTTTATACAAGAACAAATTGGCAGCAAAGGTATTCTTATTAAATTTATCCTCTGAATTGGTTCCTTCAAATCGGATAGCAATTTAAAAGGCATTTTCAACAGCTTTTTCAGGAATCTTTATGTCTTATGTGAGGAATCATGCGGCTCTTTAGACAGAGTTAACTCAGGAAAACATCTCTTTTCAGCAGTAGTTGGACTGTTAGCAGCAGCACATCCCTCTCCCAGTGTTACCCTTATCTAAAATAACATTGAAGTTACTCTGTCTGCTCTCCATTAAACTGTAATTAAATAATAATATTTGAATTTTGATAATGAAATTACTGTGAGCATGACAATTAAACGAAAGTCACAAGTGTTAACTGTTAAGTCTTGAAAATTAGAGAACCAAAGCTTTGCAGTAGCTGTCAACTGAACTGTCCACAAAAGAAATCCAAGTGGATTATAGGGTTAATGGACTGCAAGGAACAACTGATTTTACTTTTTTTTAAATTTGGTTCAATTAAATTTAAGGAAGAAGAAAACTCCAAGCACCAAAATGATTCAAAAAGTGCATTCCAGATTGGTCAATATATCTAGCCTTAATGTGCAGGCACTCTTTACCTTCAAAATTTTTGAGTTTTGTTTCAGTTGTTTGGGGTTTTTTAAACAAAAAGTGCTGAAACAGAAGAAACATGGGGAGTTTTTTTCAGAAAAAACACAACCATGGCCATTATTTTTAAAATTTATTCTTAAACTTTGTAATCTTAAAATAAATTTCAACGCCAAATTACATGTATATTATATTCATTTGAAAGACTGTTTCAATATGTGTATTATTTGCCAAAAGAAAAAACATCATGGCATAGCTGTATTTTTTTAACTTAGTCTGTATGCTAAAGCAGTGCCTCTCAACCTTTTAGAAGGTGAACCTCTCCAGAAAACAATGAACTTGTTTACATATGAAATGAAGCTAAACTCACAGAATCTGAGCAAAGCATCACACACAGTCTATTTTTAAACCACATCTCACCCTCATAGTTTCAATTAAAAGAAAAAAAAAAAAGTATTTAAACTGACCCTTGATTCTTTTTTAAAATGACCTGTCAACTCAATAACACTGGAAAAGCTGAAAAAGAGTCTGGCTCCATCTTCCTTATACCCTCCAGGTTTTTATACATTTTGGGGAGATCCCCCTGAGCCTCCTCTTCTTACAGAATTTCCTTGTAATGAATCTGTAAAGCAGGTGCCACCAAAAACCATGTTTTACAACATATGTAGACCTTGCCTCCAGAAAGTATCTTCTATGTTAGAACGAAAAAAAAAAAAAAAAAGGCTCCTGACAAATAAAAATCACCGAAACCAATAAAATTTGTAAAGGCAAAGAAGTTAACTATAGTTAGTTGGCATTTCTCCAACAGACTAGTTAGTGGACTTTGGTTTTGCTTCAGGTAGAACTAAGGAAGAAAGCAGCAAAATGGTCAGCTAGCCCAAGGTGTGCCTATGCAGAAACTTCCACTGCTCATGAAAAACACATGATTTAAGAGTATTTTTAGCTAAACCAGTCAAAAAGCTGCAGGAACATTCAGAAACAAGGTTTCCATTGATTCAGTTTAAAAATCAATAGACTTAATATAACCCTTAATAAGACAGAAACTAAAGAAATGGGGAAAAAAATAAATCTCTCTGTACACTTTAATTAAAATCCATTTAAAACTAATTCAACCAATTCCTCAGCCTTCGCTGCCTGCATATTTAGATAAAGCTGATGATTCAAGCCACTCTATGAAGGGGATGAAAGAACACGCAGCAGAAGCTGGAGAAAAACAGCACAAGGCTTGCAAGCCAATGGTTTTACTAAGAGTGAGTGAAATGGTGAAATCAGTGGAAATTTTAGGACTAAATGACATTTACTCTCGAAAACTAGATGCTAATACATTGTCCCTCCACAGATAAGCAGCAAATGTACCTGTTTCTATTCACTATACAAACATTCCATTATTTGCTATTGGTTTCTCCAGAGAATGCCCACTTTCTAGGACCAAGATGAAACGAGGAAGAATTCATGGTGGAATGCTATCTTTAAACTTGTCACAGAGGGACCCAGAATGGCATCTGAAATAGTTAGGGACAGCGAACATTCTGAAAGTGAAATACAGGCAGTTTTGTGTCTATTCAACTGACCAAGCAACAGTAGAGTTTTGTGAATCGAATGTCTTCAGATTCTTGTGTAAATTCAGTAATAGTTTTGGGGTTTGTTTGGTTTGAGGTTTTTTTTTTCCTTCCTCCTTCTGTTTTGGATTGTGGTGGTTTTTTTTGCTATCTGCTTGTTTTAAAGATTGCTTCCAACAAATCCAGCAAAATAGATTTAAAAGCAGTAACAGCTATTACACAAGTAAGTGTTCTCTCCAGTACTTCACAGAATCATTGAATGGTTTGGGTGGGAACGGACCTCCAAAAGTCATCTAGTCCAACCCCCCTGCAGGGAGCAGGGACATCCCCATCTAGAGCAGGTTGCTCAGAGCCTTGTCGAGCCTCCCCTGGAATATCTCCAGAAATGGGGCCTCAACTCCCTCCCTGGGCAACCTGCTCCAGGGTTTTACTGCCCTCATGGTAAATTCCATTTCTTCATTTCAATCCATACGGTCAGAAAGGATGCTCATTCTGTAGCCTTAGCAACTGCTACAATATAAATCCTGAAGGTACTTACCTGTTTCTTTGATAAACATCTGATAAACATTTGATTCTTTAAAAGCAACTGTCTCCCTGCCAGATATTTTTCACCTTTTCATATCTGCATAAAGTAAGTTTTAATTGGTTTGAAGTGCAGCATTTGCTACACTTGTAAAACACATCTGTCTACGCAAGCAAAATTCTTCTTTTCCTTTTTTTTCTCACTAACTCAGTGTAAATGGTCATTAAACTTAGACATTATCAGTGCCCCTTAGGATAAGAAAAATGAAAGCATGTACTGAAGTATTCATGTGACTAACCCAGCTAGACTGCTTCTGTACTTGGACAGTCTCACATCACTGTGGCACTTCCTAATCATCTCCGCGTGTTTTCTCTTTGGAACATTGTTCTAGCGCTGAGCTCTAACGTACACGCCGTGGATGGCTGATTATGCTACTGCACTAACAATTACTCGTTGGCCCTTTTCCATTTTGGATGTTAAAAATCTTCATTAGGCATGTGCAAAGCTCCTAAGCCCTACAGAATCTAAAAACGTTACTCAAAACTTACGGAAGTGTTTAGGAGCGAAAACAATCCATCCAGGAACTTGTGTTTCTCAGCTGCAGGCCTATAATGCATATTAAAGAACAGAATTACATTGACCAGTAAGTGGTCTTACTGGGAAGTAATGAACTGTCCTTCTACAAAGTAATAATATGCAAACACCTTAGCCAGGAATTTATGGATCTTCATGGCAAAAATCATTCCCTTTACATAAACCACTATGGTCAGTTTATTTTATCTTTACTTCTTGAAGCCTTAAAAGTAATTATTCTATCATTTTACTGTGCTTTGCGCAAAATTTTGACATATTTACAACGTAGTTTGTATATTAGAGCTACATTCGTTATTAATTTAGCCCAAAGATTGCATTAAGCTAACAGTCTAAGTAATAAAAAAACGCAAACAAACAGAACCCACTTCACTGAAATATTAGCAAGCAAATCACTAAACATAAACCAGAAGTTTTCATGTGAATAAGTGAAAAGTCAGTTTGGCAGTACAAGTATCAAGATACAGCTACTGCTGGACCAAAATAAATTAAAAATTCTCAAGGCTAAGCGACTCCTGCAGTTCATATTTTTTAAACAGCAGAGGGGTAAAAAAAAATAACAGATATATATATTTATATATATATTCTCCCAGGGCGCAGCAGGTGGAACAAAGCACATGCATTCTATTGAATGAAAATTGAATGAAATAGAGAGAAAGCTACATGGCAAAATCTTAATTTTGAAGACCCTAAGGTGAAAGGGGTTATGTAAATTGTTCCAAAATCTGGGACCTTGTTCAACCTCATGGCTCTCTGGGATATAGGACTACATTGCTGCATAAATCCCAGCCTGCCAATTTATAGGAACATTGGCATGTTTCTGCATTATTTTTCCAGCCGCTGGGCTGCTTACAATTCCCCAAATCTAAAGGGTTAAAAAAATGAAAGTTATCTTTAGAATCAATAGGAGATAGGTGGAGCACAGTGCAACCCTGAGAACTTGCCAGGCATCGTACAAACCTCGCAGACGTGTCAATAAGGTCAGGTCATAGTGCATAAGGAGTCATACAGAAGGTAACTACAACTGCTAAAAACAACCACAGACATAAAAGAATTCGGATGTGTTGACAAGAGGAACTCAAGTTGAAAGTATTTCCCCACAGCCCACACAGGGGGAAACCCACTTCTTGTAAATTCTGTAAATACTCAGCATGTTTTCACTACAGCGTCCATTAGTGATATTTATACACAGCGATGACCTCATTCTCTAGCACAGTGGATGAACATGAGAGGGGAAAAAAAAAAAAAAAAAAAAAAAAAAAAAAAAAAAAAAAAAAAAAAAAAATCTATATTTTGGTTGTGTATTTATCAGCATTTAAATAGTATTTGACTAACAATTATCTTTCTCAGCTCAGCAGAGCATCAGGTTGGCAGACTGCGCTTCGCTTCTCAAAGTGACAATTAACCTTGATATCAGTCTGCAAAGTGCTCTGTACTGGCAGCAGAATAAAATTATCATTATCATATAAATCATAAAGATTCTACTGCAACTGAGATAGCTGTCATTCCTCGGCTATTTCTACCCGGTAAAGAGCAAAGCAGGTTGCTGTAGAACATCTTAAAAATGCATCATCCTACAGCCACCACATTGTGGGCTTTTGAGCTTGTAGTTGTGGCTACCTGAAAATTTATGCCGCATATATATGTCCAAACACTCACAGTTAATATACATTATTAATTAAATATCTCTTCAGGGAGGTTTGCAATGCACGAGGTCATTATACTCGAGTCATGAATTTAAATCTGATTTACACTACAGTAATTCCAGAACTCAGGTGAGATTTTCGAGTGGATTATGCGATGCCTAACAGCTAGACAGTTTCCCATTTCAATGATACCTGCCATCACCTGATCTTACTCTTCAAAGACTGCTTTACAAATTAGGAAAAAAAAAAAGAAACCCCCCCAAACTATACTTCATTTAGTGCTGGATCAAAATTCAAAATAGTCCTCTTGCTTTGATGCCCTGAAGTCCCCATCCCTGGAAGTATTTCAAAGACGTACAGATGTGGTGCGTAGGGACCTGGTTTAGTGGTGACACGGCAGTACTGGGTTAACGGTTGGACTCGATCTTGAAGCTCTCTTCCAACCAGAACAATTCTATGACTCTGTAATTGCTGTGTTGATAGACTGCTGAGGAACAGACAACCAGGATCACAGCAGTTGTGCCCTCAACAGTCCACTGAATTGCCACATAAAACAGACGCGCTTTTTCCTTTCTTAGGCAGCAAAGCAAGAAAGGAATAAAATAGAGCCATCTTCTCTAAAACTTTCCCACCTTCAAACATGCAATGACAAGTGCCTGTGAAAATGTTTACAGCCATTTTTGATGTGACACTTCATTTTTTGTAACGTGCACGCTGTATGTCAAAGTGGTTTATGGCTCTTGCCGCTACTGGCAGGACATTGCTGTGAATAAGACGTGGCAGTGAAGAAAGCCCTCTTGCAGAAATGCTTTTATAGACTGACAGGTCTTGGTTTAGCTGTAACAGAACACAAATAAGCAAACAATTATGAGGGGGCATGTTGGGTCTTGGGTTTTTCCTCTCACAAGAGCTGGCGATTTTCTCTTGAGCCAAACTCTGGCAGATCTTGTGCAAGTACCTCAGGAAAGGGAGATGCAAGAAAAAGAAGCTGCTCTTTGTACTCTAGGCACAGAGTGATTCCAGAGGATTGTTTTCGGTAGGCAATGTGGCAAACTGTGAGCCATGCTTATGTTTCTGACCCAGGCAGCAAAATCAGTCCTCTGGGATGGGAGAAGTGCGGTGCCAAAAAGTGCACTCCCACCCAGCATTGTGGAGGAGCGAGCCCGAGTCTCCTGTGGTGCCTTGTGCAGAAAAATGATCCAATAAAATATGGGCTGAGGCTAATCCTTATCTAGCAACCAAAAGCCAGACACTCTTCCATGAGAAGGCCAGTCAAGAATGCCCTTCTCTTAAGCCATCCAACAAAATCTGAAATGACGGGAACGGTCCGTTTTTCCACTCGAGACTCAGTCAAAATTTCTGTGCAATGTTCAAGTTCGGTGAAGTCCAGCCAGCAGTTCAACCCAGAACATTTCACAAATCCCAGCCACAGTCACTTTACGTTACTGCAAAAGCCAGCGCTGCATCTACCGCGGCGGGTCTGAAAAGAGTTCCTGGGAGCCCACCCGAGCTGCAAGTCCCAAATTTGAAACTTTTTTTTTCATTCCTAGTTTGCAACCCTAAATGCCACAGCTACGAGCTTAGTAATCAATTATTTATTTTAACAAATCTGAAACTGCGTGCTAGGCAGACATCTAATTTTTCAATCATAAACTACTCTGAAAATTAAAAGCGTTACATTCCATCCATCCTCTTTTGAAGGGTTATAACATGTCTAATTTTAGAGGTAATACATTTATTTATCCTATTTAGGCTACCTAAATTAGAAAATAGGGAGAGTGCACAGCATTTTCAAATTCTCTGGATCACATTTACGGTAAAATGACCTTAAGACTTGGCACCATATTATTACTCTAAGCATATTGTAATTACCTTTAAAAAAACCAAATCTATTTAGCTCAGAAGCACAAACTGCTAAACATTGCCTTCTTATGTGTAAAACAGACCACTCATAAATTAGTGTAATAGAACATTTAGCTGCCATTTTGGAATTAGAATACCTTAAAACAAATCCAATTTGTTACTACAGGTTATTTACGTTACCCATATAATTACGATTGATGCAGAAGATACTGCGCTCCTGTCACAGAAAAAAAGGAATTTCCTTTGGCAACTTAAAAGTTATAGTAAGAAGGATAAAAAACTCTATTAGATTGATGATGTAAATCTTCAGCGGCGATTGCTGTCAATACCTCCCAAACAAAAGTTCAATTGAATATCAGCTAATCTTGCAGAAATAAAAAGCCCTCCTTTCCCCAAACCCAACTTTTGCTAATAACAAGACAATCATTTTGAAAGAATGAAATTATTCACTATTTTTCCACCAAATGACAATATTATTTTCTGATAAATTTCATTATGAAGAACCACTGCTGAATTTTAGACCAAAAAAAGACAGTCTACAGCCAGACAATCCAGGACAAATGCCTTTAAAAGCTCTACATTTCATAAAGGCTCTCCCGAGCTCCAAATTTCATACAGGTTATACTAAGCTCTAAGCAAATAAAAAGTCCCCAAGACCCAAACCAGAAAAAAACTTTGATGAAATGTAAGCTCGCCGTTGTCATGACAGAATCATAGAATGGCCTAAATTGGAAGGGACCTTAGAGATCATCTAATNCAGTATTCGAGGTGGGGTCTCACAAGAGCAGAGCAAAGGGGGAGAATCACCTCTCTTGATCTGCTGGCCACGCTTCTCTTGATACATCCCAGGATGCGGTTGGCCTTCTGAGCTGCATGAGCACACTGCTGGCTCATGTTGAGCTTCTCAGCTATCAACACCCCCAAGACCTTCTCTTCAGGGCTACTCTCAACCCACTCTGTACCCAGTTTGTACTTGTGCCTAGGACTGGCCTGACCCAGCTGCAGGACCTTGCATTTTGACCTGTTGAACCTCATGCAGTTTGCATTGGCCTATTTCTCAAGCCTATCAAGGTCCCTCTGGATGGCATCTCTTCCCTCAAGTGAGTCCATGGCACCACACAGCTTGGTGGCATTGGCAAACTTGCTGCAGGTGCACTTGACGCCGTCGTCCATGTTGCTGACAAAGATGTTGAACAGCACTGGACCCAGAACAGACCCCTGAGGAACTCCACTTGTCACTGGTCTCCACGTGGACATTGATCCATTGACCACAACTCTTTGAGCGCACCCATCCAGCCAACACTGTGTCAAGTGTTGCTCAAATAGCAAGTGCTGGAACTGTGTGCTGCTTATTCTTCAAACAGAACTCCATCTCCTAAACTAAGCACAAAGCCTTGTATTTTAGGCATAGCTACAGACTCACCATCTTGGCCTCCACATATTTACAACAAAGTGTCAAGAAAGTAGATTATCCCCCACCTAGAGCCTTCTCCAGGCACAATATGCATCTCAAGCTAATAAAGGCCACATAAATACGGCTTTTGTGCAGAGCAGAGAGTAAATTACGTATTTAATTCCCTATTTCTGCCTAAAAAACAGAAACAGTTGGCTCCCTTCTATTTTGGTTAACATTAATCAGGGGAAACTTCAGATTCTGGCATAAATTTGACTATCATATAAAAGGTAATATTTAAAATACATAATGCCTTACCACACAAACACGAGCTGCCATATGTGAGGCACTGCTAAGCATGGTTTCTATTAAGCTGAGACACAGTAACTGGCTTCTTTCCAAGCAACATGGAAATGTTTAAAAAACCCTGTTTAATCCAATTCCACAGCTTTGAAACAAAAATAAAGTGCTGCAAGAACTGTTAAAATGAAAAATTAAAACGCATGTAAATAAGTGAAAAAAAAAATAAATTGACAGCGAAAATGAAAACAAATATTATTTCAAGTAGATATCTTAATTGTAATTAACAACATTTGGCATGTGCTGAGATAGGATTCAAAGCTGCAGCCAATTAGATACCCCAAAAAGCTTGTAACAAAGCTGCAAATGTGTAACTACAGCATAAATAAGTTTTATTGCACACCGAGAAAACAGTCCTCTGACCATTGTCATAGTTTGGTTCCGAAACTCTGCAAAGCTCTGTTCCTACCTCAGAACATTTTAGTCTTCAACTGCAGCTTTTCTGCCAGGAGATTTTGGAAAACAATTTCATTAAATTCAGACCATTAATTGTAAATCTGTACACATTCCACGTATGCCAAGAATAAAAGATAAATTACAGCGTTGCCTTAGGCTGTCATGCCTATGTAAAAACAAAACAAAACCAGCAACAATAACAGAAAGCCAAACCAAACCAACCAACCAAAAAAAAAAAAGTGCATGAGTTAACAGCTGTTAAAAAGCTGTAGAATTGTGGTAATGGAACTGAGAAAGACTGATTTTTTAAAAATAGGTTTTCATGGAGAAAGCAAAACACTATTTTTTTTTTATTTTGAAGGAATAAGAGGTACGAAATGGCATTCAGGAAATAACACGGATTTGTTAGATGCTTTTTCCGTTTTGAAAAAGAAAAATTTTTTTAGGTATTCCATAGAAGATCAGAGTTCAAATTCTGATCAAACACAGGTGTACCGAAGACAGCGGCATCACGCACTTCTGAGACCGTGTCATTTATTTAAGGAAATAAATACAACATTATCAGTAATGCTGTCAGTCCCAACCAACAGACAAAGCACCCTCCATTTCCCCTATTTATTCAATAATGAGTAATTTACTAAAGGGGAATGAGTTGCTAATAAAAGCAGGATTATCATGAAATGGCAGTGACTCCTCGTTCAGTGCAATAGTACCTACCACAGTCACACTTTCAAATAACTCTGTTCTATCAAAGTTCTATAAATAAACTGATCCTTATATACTTTTTACACAACACAAACTAATTAAACAATTAGTTTACATTTAGAAAAAAAGGAACAAAACCACAGAAATAGTCAATTAAAATAAAAAGCTACACGTTTAGATAATTCTCTGCAAAGTCTCCTAACAATCATACAAACTCTCAGCCAAAATTATTTTCTTTCCCTTGATGGCAAGCAAGGACTGTTTATTTAACACACTTATTTTAGGGTTTAGTGGGGGGAGAGGTTTTTTGGTGCTGTATTGAGATTGCAAAAACATGCGTATATAATATCAGGTTTAGGTTATAAACCAAATTCAGGCTCGCAGGAAAAAAAAAAACACCAAATTCATTTAGCTACATAGGGGACAGCAGGAGAAGTGTCTACAGAAGGTCGTCTGGAGAATTCCGGAGCTGAAAGCATTGGGGATCGTCCTTGTACTTCCTGGGAGACTGACATACAAAGACCAGCTGCAACTCCACATAAAACTAGCGGAAGAAAATGTCTCTGCTCAGAATTCCCCCCGCTAAAAGTATCAAAGCCTTTCTTTTTACCCTTGTTCCAGTTCTCTGCTTCACCTTCTCCACATCTGCAATTTCAACTTCCTGAAAGTTGCTAAGGTTTCGGGCCACCATTGCCCACTGGAAAGAAACATCAGCTAGACTGTGGATGGCCTTTAAAGTACACTGCATCTTGACACATGCAAGACCTAGGAAAAAGAAACATCTGTGCATTATTTTTTTTAAAAACAGATGCTTTGGGAACGATATGTCATTGAAAGGTCACTTCTACAGTAAAAAAAAAAAGTCACGGAATTATCTAGGTTGGAAAAGACCTTCAAGATCAAGTCCAACCATTTACCCTACTCTATCAAGTCCATCACTACACCATGTCCCCAAGGACCACATCTACACAGCTTTTAAACACCTCCAGGGATGGCAATTCAGCCACCTCCCTGGGCAGCCTGTTCCAATGCCTGACAACCCTTTCCATGAAAAAAGTTTTCCTATTATCTAATCTAAATCTTCCTGGTGCAGTTTGAGGCCATTTCCTCTCTTTCTGTCTCTAGTTACTGGTGAGAAGAGGCCAGTGCCTACCTCTCTACAACGTCCTTTCAGGCAGTTGTAGAGAGCAAGAAGGTTTCCTTAAAAATCAACAGATATTTTCAAAAGTGATTTAGTATAGTTACATGCTTCAGCCCTAAAAGCACAAGTGATATTGTCCTGCACCATCTTAAAAGAAAACAGCTGAAGGAATTAAAAGACTGCACATTAAAAAGGTGATAAATTAAAAACAAACAAACAAATATTGTTATAAAAACAGGCAAGCTAACTCAAGTGATAAAATACAGTAGAGCTGCTATCATAAAACTATAATCCTAGGGCGATGATCGTTAACTTGCATGTTTGGGGGATATGTGTCTTGTCGCTTTTGAAGCGGAAAGGGAATCAAAATTTAAAAACTGAAGCAGCTACAATAAGCACTCAAGTACATTTTACATTCATTCTAATCCTCAGATGTTGATAAATCCTAGATTTCAAACCAGGACTGTGCACATTAATACAAACCACCTCTATGTATATCTTTTGGCTTAACTTCTGCTCTTTGCTGTAATTTCTTAAGAGGCCCAGCCAGGCAAATCTATATACAGCTTTCTCTGTCATATTTTCTCTAGAAGGTTACAGAAAATGAGTGGCAGATCAATGTAAGCCTATACAAGCAGAAGGTAAACTCCATGGATAACACAATGTCATGGGAAACGAGCCCGGATTCGTACCAAGGAGGCTGGAAATCCGTGTGCAGAAAAACATTCAAAGCGAGCACTCCTTGTTCTGGTTTTCATCCTCCTCACACAGCACGTGTGGCACAGTCACGTGCCTACGGCAACACTCGGATGCATCCCGAACTCAAATCATCAAAATCACAGATCTCAGTCCCTTTAAAACAAAAATCTAAGCTGCTAGATCTTGAGGATTTTTTTCCACTTGGATTTTGTGCCGAACTCCTCATTCCCTAGCAGAAGAAACAGAATTAAGCCTTTCTTTAGTCAGTGGAGTCGTTATATTCCCATACTCCTAAGTGATGGGACAACCCCCAGTACGATGCCAATCACCCCTTAGGAGTTTTAGGAAGGAACCAACAACTAAAGACAGGCTGTTCTGTGCCTACGCCGCCCTAAAGCCGCTGCTTTGGTTCCAGAGCAAGGAAGCACCTGGCTGAAGCAGCCTGTGCATTCTGCACGAGAGGAAAAAGAACTCAGCAGGCATCTGAAGGTAGTGAAACAGGCAGTGGACACTACTTAAGTGGATGCAGCGTTACCAAGCCAGCACTTAATGCTATCAAAATCATTCCCTCAACTCTCTGTGCAAGCTAAAGGCACAGAGATGATCCAAAAGAGAAGCAAATTTATGGCGAGCAAATTGCTTTGAAAACAGAATCCTTCCGGCACTCAAGAGGAATTGGTTTTGCATTTGGAGAAGGCATCGTTCTGCTTTCCTCAAACAGCTTCACATTTATTCCTATGTTTTAAGGAAACATCTAGCCAAGATTATTCAGACACATACACATACATACATACACACACACACACACACACCCGCAAGTCAAACCGATGCCTTGAGCCCATGAACTGTGTTTTAAGTCTTTTCAATGCGATGTTTTCACCAGCAAAATACTGGGATCAGACATGTTGGTTGTTCATCAATTTTGCAGACAGCCTAAGAAGCAAGGAATCAATGTAGTGATTCCAAACTAATAGAAGAGATAAGACAACATGCAAGGTTTTAAATTGTTTTGGAATGAGAACCAGTCAATTTGCCCACTAGGCTGGCACAATGTATTTCTGACCCTCAAGCCTCACCCGCAATTGCTACAAGGGAAAAGAAATAAAAACGTGTAACACTAAACGAATTGCAGTAAATACACAGAAAAGAGAAGAATGGTGATAAATATACTAGAGAACATCAAAAGAAGGTAAAGACGAACGTAGGTATCAACAGTGACTTCGCAGGAAAATTTTGCGCACTTGTTCCAAGTGGTGTCCAAAGAGAGATGCTATTTGCTTTGTACTGGCTCTCTTTGCTTCCAGCCGCTAAATTCACATTGAAAGAAGCTAAAAATACATTAAATACTTTCCAAATATTATTTTCCCACGTAAGCAACTGGTGTAAGTTGCCACAGAGATGTTGTTCTCCTGCCCGTGAGAAGGGAAATCGTATACGACGCCAACAATAGAAGCTGTATTCTGTGAAATCTATTGTCTTGGACAAGATGCAGTCCAAAATAAAGGAAAGTTTGAAAATGCATTATTTTAGCTACATAATTCCTGACTGTTCCCCTTTTCCAGTAAGGTAATATATGAAAGTAATACTTAAAGATGAGGTTTTTATCGCCTGTGAGTACTACACTCGGAGGTGTAGTATCTGCAACATTTCTAGCAATCAAGCTTTGGCATTTCAATGAGGAGGAAAGAAAGGGAAGAGAGGCAAACATCTACAATTTATGGACACTGTCCCCTGACACACTACAGCTTCTGCAGATTTAAAAGAGAAGCGTACCTGCTTAGCATTCAGGACTCTCCTTGACTGTAAACTCACCTCTACTAAAGTAAAGGGGTAAGTGGTGCTGGTGGTGTCGCAGGATGGGACATGACACGTACCAAAAAGCAGTCAGTTCTTTATTAAATGTGAAGTATAATAGGCTGGTTTCTGACACGTCTTCCTCCAAAAATAGCAATGATTACACCGCTCAGCTCCCACACCGCTCAACTCCCACATGCCCCTCCAGCTTGACTTTTTGACACTTCCAATGTTCTACATTCTCACTCCTGGGGAATGATCCAAAGTTTGTGGAGTCAAGAGGGTTCTTTCCATCGCCCAGGACCCAAACTACAAAATATGGATATCTAGGGAGGCAAGCAACTCTAAAAGAAGACTTAGTCATATAAGAACTGAAAGCCAAACATGACAGATTTTTTCAGGAACTCTGAAATCCACACCTTTCCAGGGTTTTGGAAAAACGCTGCAAGTCACAGCAGTGACAATCTGCCAACTACAAGGCACATGTGTGAGCAAGACTTTTTTTTTTGTCTTCCAGATAAACAAGAAGATTGCACATTGTCTTCACCTGGGCGAGGCGGGGGAAGCGTTAAGATCGCAGCTGCTGCACAAGTGGAAGCTGAAATCTCCTTGGAGCGCGTACCGACGGTGTAGCCTGGCGTGCCAGTCAGGGATGCTACTGTACTACAGATACTGTGCCATTTGGGTGGGTGGGGTTTTTTTCCTGAATGAGACAATCCTGAAGTTTTGGCCTGCTGCAGTTAGCAGGAAGTCTTGTGATATCTTGCAATATTCCAGCCAAGTTCCAATTCACCTCAAAATCCTGCCTGTCAGAACTTCCCGAATAATTCCTCAGCGAGTATTCTTTAATGATGCAGCTTTCCTTCGCGTCTTCGGTGACATTTCGTTTTGACACTTATCACATTCCTATTGCCCAATCATGATTTATTTTACGTATAAAAGACGACACATAGTGAAGGAAAGCTGGAATCACAACCATTTCAAGCAGGAAATATGTTTTGCTTTTAATAGAAAGTCTCACATGTTTTATAACAATGATCTAAATGTTACGAAAAACCAGAAAGGATGAATCAATATCTTAGGGTAAGATACACTGTACTGTAGCTTGGCTTTCTTCATTATGCTCAAGAATCGTTGCTGCCTGATGTCTTTATTTTGTAATGTTTAACTATAATAGAAAATAAAGTTCAAATGAAAACGCTGTTTAGACTATGTCAACACAGCATAAAACTAAATGAAGTGATTCTGTATTGACTATAAAAACATATTTGCTAATAGTAAAGTTACTAATGGTTATCTATCAAGATCACAACATGAAATAATTCTGCATCTTAAGAACTGTGTTAAAGCAGCAGACGTGCGAAGTTAGATGCAATTTTTTGATTCTGCAAAACGGCATCACACAGTGCACTTTATTGCTATTTTATTGTGAGTGTAAATAATTCAAAAAACCCAAGAATTCTCCAGTTCTTTTTTTTTTTTAATTGCAAGTCACCAAAGGGCTTTCCACTAAGACAGCCAATGCTCACTTCACACTTGCTAGCAAAGGAAAAAAAGAAAAAAAAAAATCAAACCTTGTAAACTGAAACAACTGCTTTGTAACAAAGGGAAGGATTTGGAAAATTAGAACAAATGAAACTGCTGTAAAAAAACAGAACACTAAGTTCAAAGCCTTACCCATTCTTCTACAACAGCCTGAAGTTTTATATTCATCTCAGCAAATCAATCCACTAACAGGCATCAGTCATCAACACCGAAAGTAAAGATCTGCCATGTGAAACAGCTTTGATGTGATTGAAGACTCACACACGGTCATAAGTACGACAGAACAGCTTAGCTATTAAAATGTTTTATCTAGCAAAGAACTGCTCATCCTCATTGTCTGAAACCCTCGCTGAACGCTCTTACTGCAAGGCTACCCTACTACGCGGCGCTTCAGTACGTAGCCACTTGACTTCTATCTTGAGATCCAGCACAACCGCATCCAATCACATCAGAATATTTTCTCGGCACGTACTTTTGTCAAGAGACCCGAACAACAAAGCCGACTGTCATTTTTATTACCGGTTGCTTAGTTAATTTGATACTGAAACATACTGGGATTCATTAGAAAAGCTGCGTGCAATCAGCCATTTCTATCAAGCTTTCTTTTTACTGCACCAACAGAACGAACCCTATTAACCACAGCAGTTGGAACGGGTCAGCAGGACTGGATGGCAGCTAGTCCTCTGCACCGAGCCTGACCTCTCGCCACAAGAGATGGGGTGGCAGAGGCTCCTTTAAGCAGCACCGCGCAGCCCTGGCCCAGCTCCAGGCCTGCCCATATGTCAAGCTGACAGAGAAGAAGCCTGAGACGGCCATCTGAAAACAACTGCATTTTGCCCTGGCCGCCAGGCAGCGAGGCTTTCTAGGCCTTCCTCATCATTTAGTTCAAAGACAATTTTAAACACTCCAGAAGTAACCAAAGAGAGACCCAAAGAACACCCCCCAAAAACCAAACCGACAAAAAGAAGCCAACAAAAGCAGCACACCGAGAAAACGCAACCAAACACAAAGTGGCTATTACAAAGCCTGTGCAAGGATATTCTCTATTTCAAGAGGTTTCCACTGAATATTGTAACTGATCACCAGAAACACAGACAGAAAATTATGACTAGCTTGTGCCTACAGCATTTTTCCTTCTCCATTATATTGAGAGTGCTAACAATTTGCAAGAAAAAGGAATCAAACGTATCAGCAACTGCCACCCAAGTTACATTTTACAGAATCAAACAAAATGATATAGTTTGATACGTCAAATGAAGAGTGATTTGATTTTTACCCTGCATCTATTAATGCATCATAGGCTTCATCAACTTTTACCGCTTTTTACCACATCAATTCCTCGTAAGTAGGCAAATTGTTAGCTATCAGCCTTTATTGCAAAATTACCAACTAACCAGCACAAAAGAACAGCTGAAATTCACTCCAGTCCCTTACGCAATTTCCACAACTCCATATATTCAAAATTAATAAAATCCAGGAGAACTTACCTACAGTTCGGAGGAGGGTCTAATGTAATTTCTGCAAGCTCTTTCTGAATTCTTAAGAGAGAAAAAAAAAAAATCAGGAATTTTTTGCAATATATTTCTTTCAACTTTATCAACATTTCCATAGCAATCAATAACAATACAGCAATCCTTACCATTTCTGATGGAAAGCTGATGGTATAAGGTTTCATGAAACTGCTCAAGAAAATGTGGAAATAAAAACTAAAATCTGTTCTGAAAAATGACCCCCCGAACTGGGACAAGTTATGCCACAAGCAGCCACCTAGAAAATCTCACTTTTTCTATAGGTCGGGGTTCTCAGCTCTTTTGCTCACTTGGACAACGATTGTCTCATATACTCTGCTTCCTTCTTTCCCCTCTGCCTGTGTGTCTCGTAGCTCTTTTTCTCCAGAGCTTCTATGTTCCTGTTAATATGTCCCAGGAGGCAGTTGGTCTTTGCTGCCGCCTCACCTTGAGCTTGCTGTCTGCCAGGGCCCCCACACCCTCCTCAGCAGAGCTGCTCCCCAGCCTGCATCATCACAAGAGGTCAGTCCTTCCCACAGGCCCATTACAGATGTCCTCGTAGAACTTCACGAGTTTCACGTCAACCCTTCCCTGCAGCCTGACCAGGTCCCACCAAGCTACGGTAGTCCCGTCCCCACATGTACCAACCGCTCTCCCCCAGCTTGTCGTCATCAACAAACTTGAGAGTGTGTTCTGCGATATTCTCTAGGTCATTGATAAAGACACAAAGCTGGGTAGGTCCAGTTCAGATCCCAGCAGCACTGTACTCATTGTGGACGTCCTGCTGGGGGTCCTCCTCCAGTCAGGGCAACTTCATGTTAATAGATTTCTGGACCTTCCCACGCTGACCTTGCCATGCCAAGTCCTTGACTGCCTGATCTCTGCCACATCTGGCATCAGGGGCTCTTTTCCATTGTGCCAGCAAAAGAATCATTAACGAAACCATGAAGAAAATTTAAATATACAGAGTTGGAGTTTACAGAGTTCCCAAAGGAACTCGTAGGAGTTTACAGTTCCCAAAGACTTGCCAGAGTATGATGCCATGAGAATCAGTGCGATGGCCACTTTCCCTATAAACTACACCCAAGGCTTTTGTTAAAGGCTGCTTCAGTGCAAAAGCATGACCATTTAGGAGAAGGAAGGAAAAGAAAAACAATTCAATGTACCCTCAGTATTTCCTTCTTTCCTTCTCCTTCATGAGATTTCATGTGCAGGAGCAGATTGCTATTCCTGTTATTCCCTTCAGTGAGAAAGAAAACCTGCACAAAATTATCACTTCAATTGCTGAGGTACATGCTCAAGCCACAACCTAAAAGTTCAGGCCTGACCTGAAGTGCACACCTATCTCATTAAAAATGACTACCACCCATTTTGCACATAAATACAAAGAAAATGGTTTATCAAAATAAACATTCAGGTATCTTGCCATATAGAACATTACAACTAAGCAGTTTAATTCTCTCTATAACATTATGATCCAAATACAATCTTACATGCCAAGGAGTCTCACAGCCACTATCAAAATTCCATTCATGCAATTATCAGTTGATTTTATGGCTATGATGAACAAACGAACCAAAGGCAGGAGAGGAACTGGCCTGAACCAGAAACCACAGTTCTTTACCATTCACATTCTGAACTAATTAGGATGTATGTGGGCAGGATTTGTAGGCAGAGGCAACAACCACTCACTAGACCAGTTGATAGAGCTGAGAAGATAAAAAACCACTCTTTCAGATGCTTAGCTTGTCTTCCAACCTTTGTGCAACCCAACACTACATACGCACGTATTAATTACTCCTGTAGAGGGGGACAAATTCGATGTTTGTTTTTTCTCCTCATTGAAATATTTAAATCTCCAGAATATAGAATCTCCCCAATAAATATCGTTCCTTTTTTGTACAAACACAGGCACAGGCTGCTCAATCAATATTAGCAGCAAGTCACTGTAGTAATACTGAAAAATCCATCACATTTTTTATAAGGGAAAATCTGTTTAGTGAAGTCTAAGCACAAGTAGCATGTTGCTTTTGAAAAGTTACTCTGTTTAAACAATCCCAACAGTTCATACCTTATAGAAGCAAGAACTTAACACGTGTGGGAGATGCTTAAAAATTTTTCTGCGTACGTCAAATTTCTACTGTGTCTAGAAATTCATACTATCACAAATTCAAATCACAGAAAACCCAGGTAGCATGGAATCCCCTTCAGTTTCAAGTTTTATGGGTTGTTTTGCTTTTTTCTGCTTTTTGGGAAGTTACAGAACGATGGCATTGAACTTCTACAGATTTAGGGATTAATCCTCTGCTCTACTTACAGTAGAAAGAGCAGGTAATATTTCAGGGCATCACAAGGTGTCCAAGACACATCGAGAATGGATTGACAAGAGCAGATTAAGTCCTAAACCAAAACTCTTCTATTCTTCCTCCTAAATCCTAACCCACGTCCCATCCTTTCTGAAAATAGAACGGTCCAGAGCTCTGTCCCACTCCCTCTGTTCTAGTTCAACTCAAAATTCCTAACTCTTAAAGCCAGGAGCACCAAAATGGTCCTTTTTCAAGTCTTTCCTGTGATTGAGCAAACAAGAACAAAACACCTTCCTACCTCAAGCGATAATTGATCAGATGGTACTTTCTATTTCTGTTCAAACATCCTAATTGCTTTTGCAAGACGTTTCATTCACGAATATTTTTACACAACATATTAATATGATACCGTCCATCAACTGCTCCTCAGCAAGCTGTCCGTGTCCATTCTCCTAGTTCGCGGCTTCCCAAGCTAAAATTAATATACGCACCTTACACCTCTTTTGCTGCAACCTTAATTTACCTCGTATTCATGCTGAGAGCACATTCATAAACAGGTTCTGTAGAGCAGCTGACACACAATAGCTTGTTCACATGTCACAGCATTCAAAGTTACAATTAAATCATCAGACAACATCCCAGAGAGCCCTGCACTGATAGAGACCTTCAGCGTGCAAGCCGGTCTGGCACTTGGTTCGTATGTCCCAAGAGCTGCCCTCAGAACCGCAGGCAGAAGGGGATGTGCCTCATTTCCTTCGCTGACCACAGAGGGTTCACCCTGAGAATATCTGGCAACGAGACACTTCTTTTCGCAGGGTCCTTTTTATCATCTCTTTCTCTGGATTTTCTGCTTCAGTACAGTTATGTTTAGCTATGTCGGTGAGGCAAAAAAACCGACTCCCAACTAAAATAATTGTATATACCCAGTTTATATTTAAACTAAAGACATCCTGGTTTACAGTAGCTTGAGGAGCAGGGAGACGGCAGGGGGAGGGGCCCTTGCTAGTAAGCAAAGCTCTGGGTATTTAATTTGCAGTGTCAGATCTGACACTCTTTGTTTGGTCTTAAAGAAGTCATTTGACCCCTATCTCTCAGATATATATATATAGATAGATATACACACACAAACATGTTTTTCCCCTCCGTTTTCCTAACAGAAAAGAACACACAGAGTTGCCTTCCAGTAATAGTGCAAAGGTTAATCTACTCCTAAATTCAGAAGCATAAAAGTACACCGTGGCTTTCAAATACTGTTAATTCTCACAGCCACATATTTACGACTGTTCCAAGCCTAGGGGGACTATGTGTTGTTTCCTTCATTAAACAGGTAAAGTTTTCTAAAGCTAAGAGAGACCTGAACATGTCAGAGGATTTCCCAATGCAATTAATATCTAAAGAAGCAAAATAAAGGACTATTTGACAATGAGCTGTTCTTGCCACATCTACTTTTCTCAAATACGTGCCTCTTTACCCATGTGAGCCACTGCTCCACTCTGAAGGATAAGCCATTTAGAAATACAGACGTATTTCACTCTTACATAAGCTGTGACTGAGCAGGAAATTGATCTAAACGTGGTTAGATTCATGCTGGAGGAAAAGAAATATTCTCACTTCCATACTAGATGTACAATAAATGACAAGGCTATTTCTTGTAAGAAAAAGCACGCCACGTTTTGCTGTCATGTTCAATGTGCTAAATATCATTCCCAGATTCCTGGAAAATAGTGTTGTGATAAACTTCTCTAAGAAAAAAAAACACAACAAAAAAAACCAAAAAAAAAAACCAAACAGAGAGGGAGGAAAAAAGTTTTTTTATTTTGTTGAATTTCGACAAATTTAATCCATTACCTATTTGCTGCTCCTTAAGGTTGTAACTTCTTTGAATAAAGAAAAGACTACAACTGAAGTTTTAAAGTTCACAACTCATTGTAGGCACAGATATTTAGTTGAAAAAAAAATATAAAAATCCAGGAGTGGACACAAAGATTGACAGATTTTCAACTATCAACTTCAGGAGCCAAGCAAAACAATACATTTATTTTTTGAGCTACTGTGTCAGCCAAGAACGGTTACACTTCTCTCAATCCAAAGGTCATGATAAGATTTGCTACTTAAGAGGTAACAAGATGCCTGCTGTTTTCAAGGACAGCAATTCAATTCTGGGTCTGAACTGTAATTGTGATATGCAGTAAGTTTCTCAATCTTGACATGTTAGGTAAGAAAGGTTGCTATTTAAGGTGATGCCCTCTGGGTGAGGAAAATTGAAGGAGCCGTACGCTCTATGACATCTGCTCTAAGCTATTACATCTGTAGAGCAGCTAGCCCTAAAAGGATTAATGGAGAAGGACGGCGTGCGGTGGCGTTCCGCCTTCTGGATGCCATCTAGAGCAGTGCTAACAGAAGAAATTCTAGATCTTAAAAAACAAACCCTCCAAATCTTACTCAAATTTGAATTCAAGTGGTTTCATACAGCCTCCACAATGAGATTATTTGGGAAAACAGCGAGCTGTGGGAGTACTCTGTTCATACATAAGGCGTGGTAGCAGTTGGCTTTTACACAAGCAAAAGTCAGTACACTGCTAAATCTTCATCTGCATAAAACCTAATGCTACTGAAAATTCTTGAAATCTAACTGACTGCAGAAACATACCAATAAAAACCAGAAGTATTCCAAATACAGATGCACAAATCTTCATTCTAACCCAAGCTATACGGTAGGTATCATAATGTAATCCCCAAAATACCGTGACTACAATTCCATATGCATGAAAAAGCTTTCCAAGTGAGAAAACCTGACTGCCAAGCTCAGGTTAGAGTCAAGTCTGTGGTCTGCGACTTTAGCTCCAGCACTACGTTAACTTGCTCAGAACAGGAATTAAGGGATCTCGCCCAAAGCTGCATGTGCAGTAAATTCTGTTCTTTGGGGGTTTTCCTGATTTTAGCAGGGTTGAGTCCTTTAACTATTATGAAGCTATCAAAGGGAATTTATACTGAAACACTCCAATGAAGATTATTCTGACTTTAGAGTAATGCCACACGAACCCACAGAACTCAAACACTGGAAGAGGAGAAAGTTGCTAAGTACAGATGTAGTCTTTTTTCCCCACTAGAACAGCTGAATTACATCAATTTATTTCAATTCTTAAAAGATCACTTTTTTTAGAAGAAAAACATTCCCATTGAAGGAGTATAGCCTTATTCCTGCAGTATTTTTTATTTCTAATGAACAACATGAATAGTATTACTATGAAGATATTTTTATATAGACAGTTTCTGTAATACTTGAAATATATTGAAGACTCTGCCATTTGTCTTTCCTTCATGTTAGTCCTCTCCTGTATTTTATCCTCTGCTTTAATATCTGATTTTCCTTTCTTGAGACATTACTGATTTTAATTAAAAAGCAAAGAAACAAACCTGTAATACGAAAACCTGGCCAGAATAAGATGTTTACAGGAATGTAACCCCAATTCTAACACAGCAACAAACTACTGAATACTATAAAAAAAAAAAGAAAAAAAATACTATGATACTCTGTTAAAAATTACTATTAAAATCTTGTTACTATAAAAACTACGGTGCTGTGATCCTTCCACAAAGTGTTATGACAACCAGCACTACTAAACCACATTTTTTTGCAAAATATTATTTATTGTGCACATTATCTGCATAACTCTTACAAATCATCTCAGCTTTCAAACAGCATAATCAAAGGTTTTCCTTCAGTATCAGCACACATGTGGAACTGGCTTTAGAGTCTAACTGGCAAACGTACTGATGTCAGCAACTGGCATAATTAGTTTCAGCAGAACCATAAGCAGATACGATTAAACTTTAAAAGGTTTAAGTAATTTTATCACTGCAAAATGCATGTTGAGAAAAGCTCTAAGCTTTGAAGATACAAAGCTAAGATTAATAGACCAATTTCTGACAGATCATTATTAATTTTTTAATAGGATAGTGTCCACAAGCCCTTGTCAGAATTGTGGCATCATTACACGAAGTTCAGAATACACAGGCACTTTTCTAAAGATGTTAAAAACTGAGGGTTATGACCTTAAGAGTCATGAGTAGTCTGATATTTCTAATATTTAAAAAACAACAATAGCAGGAAGCAGACAAAAGAGAAGAAATCATAACAACGGTGAGGATTAACTCCATGAATCACATCTTGGTTTGAAGTGAAAGCTGGGTTGGTTTGTGGGTTTGGGTTTGTTTTGTTTGTTTTTTTTCTTTCAATCATAAAAGGAAGCATGGGCAAGCTTGGCTGGCCACCCCGTAAGTGAGATAACGGGGTAATCTCCTACTAGTGTCACTAGGAATGGGTCCTTAGAAAGCACTTCACCAGGGAAAGAAAGAAGAAAGGGCAGCTGTAAGGACTGTGTCTGTGGCGGAAGGAAAGCACTACAACACCTTGCTGGGAAAACAAAGGAAACTTCAGCTCAGAAAAGTATGTGAAAGGTAAAGGACAGATGAAGCCAAGACAAAGACTTAAATCCTGCAGATACACACACACTCTCATGTATATACTGGTATTTATGGACTCCTACTCCATGCACATGTTATAAATTACAGCAATAGAGCCTTGAGGCTTCTCCTTTACCACAGCGGCACAACTCCAGTGGTTTTTTTCCTTGTAGTTTCCACGGTCTTTAAATGGCAAAGAAACAGAATCTGTGAATTGTGCATCAGGACGGCCTGTAGAATTGGTCTCTTGTCAGATTATTTTTTAAATGATTTTTACCTTCAGTCCCTAGAATCCCTAGACTAACACCCCTATGTGTACTAACAGAGCAACACCAAAGCTGCAAGTTCCTCCTGCCTGGTGCGAGCAAGACAATTCTTATCTGGAGATTGACAAGAAGACATAGAATAACTGAAATAGCTATCCTACAAACCCACCTTTCCTCTCAAGTAGAAAAGAGAAGGAAAAGAAATGGGTACTAAAACAGACCACAGTTTGAAGTAATGAAACCAACATGCATTTGTTGTTCACTCAAACATTTCTGACCTGACCATCTGGGAAAGGGAAAAGCAGCACTTTACTGTAATAGGTCGTCCTAACGTGCTGAGTTACTGAACTGTCTGAAATGTTTATGGTTAATTAACTGTAAGTTACACTGACAAGTTTCAACATCAGTCACACATACACATACAGAGATATATTTTATAAGGCTACAAAACTGTCTGAGTTTTACTAGCAATAAAAAAAATGTCAGCTTTTATCATGCAAGCTGCTATTAAAACCATGTGAAAGAGCCAATCTGTCAAAGAAAGGAAAAAAAAAAGTACACAGGTCTCATTATTGTGACCAGTCTCAAAAGGCTATTACACTGGCATAGGAGTGTTACAATAAAACAATAAGAAAACTAAAATACTGTGTCAATGGTCAGTTGAAAAAGAGAAAAGAAAACGAACAGCATACCTTTTAGCACTAGTTGACAGTTTAGCAGCTGTTTTGCTAGATATTTTGCCCTCTTTTTTCTTGGGTTGAACTTGCTCCCTTTCTTGCTCCTGCTGAACACCTTCACGCTGATCTCCATCAGAGCTGCCTCCACTGGTGCTTGGACTGTCATCGACTCTCTGCCCCTCCGTAGACATGGCAGATGCTGCACTGATTAAAAAACAAACAACAGAAGTTAGCTTTTTCAGAAGAAACTGTCTGGTAGTATTTCTTCTGTGCCTTTAGGAAATAACACACGAGATTTATGTCTTTGTCTTAATACCTAATGCTGTGCTATAGTACTTCAGTAATCTTAGTACCGAAGAGTTTTGCCATAAGCATATTACCAATAATTTAGGAGTTGGTCATTTTAAACCCCATACCAAATAAATAATAAACCCTTATATATAGGGAAAAGTGCAATTTATTGCAGTTAGATGGAAAACATAATTCTGCAATTATAATCCCATTCGCTGTGAATGACAATCCTTTTCCACCACTCCACAATATCACAAGTTAGCAATATCTCATCACTCTACCACTGCTTCAAGCCTAACATAGTTTGTTAAAAACTGAAGGCTATTACTATCTTAACAGTCTCTGTTATCCCATAGGAAATAAATCTCTTTCCAAGGCTATAATGTGGGTTTCCACATTACAAAATCCACATCTTGGCATGCTCAGTGGAAACATTCCCAGAACCAAAAGGCACTGACACAGGGCTATATTTACTAAATTGACAAACTTCGAGAGCAGTAAGCACACTGGAAGAAGATGTAAGGAAGTTGTTTTTTTCCTGACAAATTCTGTTCAGGCAACACGAGGCAACAAAGCTGTCAGAGAACACAAGCAACAAGAAATCTCAGTATATTTCAGAGGTCAAGTTAATGCATTATTTGCACACTTCTGATACTAGTTAGCTATTTTCATTTCTTCCTTCATTTTAAATAGTAAAACAATATGTCGACAGATGAGGAATTACAAGCCCACTGTTACAGCTGTCATGACTTCTCAAATTGTTCTAACGAAGGGCAGATGTCCACGAAAAACTCTTACTGAATTAGCATCTGTGGTGGCAACGACTGCTAGAAAATTTTACCAAAAAAAAAAAACAACAACCAACCACAAAACAAACCCAGAAGGTCTTCCCTTTAACTCCAAACCTGTAGTTTATGAGAGTATTTTATATCTCCTCCTCTAGAGATTTTAATAAAAGAATCCTCTTCAAAGCATGCAGGCCTAAGCCTTCCTGGCTCACACCCAGATGAGCCCCATATACCTGGGTGGTTTTCCGATCGAATCTGCTTGAATCAAGAATTTGCTCTTTCACACACAAAGAGTTTTAAATTGCTGTGACCTTTGACTTGCTTTTCCTCTTACCTACTTCCAGCCACCATCACAATTAAGAAGAAAACGATTCACCTTGACTATTAGATGCTTTAATACCCTCTCTCGAGGGAGAATACTGAGATCGCAGGCTCACGTTCAGCCACGCTCATTCGGTGGATTAAACAAAGTTCACCTCCCTGCACATATTTATGGAAAGAGACAGCAGAGGAGAAGGAAAGGAACAGCAGTGCCAACAGGGTTATGTCGAAAAGGACACTTTTCAAAAAGGCCCTAAGTGTTTTACTTAGAGCTGCATGTAAGAAAATCAATGTATTCCTATTCTGCAAGAGCTTACCAAAATCTAATTCTATCAAATAGTACACACTGTGGAGTAGAAGAACTAATCTTTTTAGGCATTACTGAAACAACCCAACTAATTTCAGGAAGAACGAGATTTTTTTTTTTTTTATCTGACTTCTGAAGCTATACTGAAGAGGAAATCTGGAAGTATGGCAGCCTTTCAAAATGCTTAGATGCTGAAAGCAGCAGCAAGTCAGAGCAAGTGATGAGTACGGGGCTAGGTTTCCCTTCAACAGTTTAAGCTACATTTTGGATTTTATGAAGGAAAATCATAATTTTCACATATAAATTTACATAAAACCAAAACACCTATCCTGCTTATTGAAATAATGCATAGTTTGCATCCTAAAATTAAAACACAAAACCTGCTCATTCTCAGAGAACAATTTTCCCTATGGTACAGCGGGAACATTTTATTTAACATAATTCCTGTATTTACACAGGCTAACGTTTAGATATTTACATCCTGGTCGTCAGATTTTAAGATTAAAGCAACAAAAGATTTAGAGGTAATAAAACACAAAAGTATCCTATTCGGACAAGTCAAAATATGCATTTCATAACTGTAATGCAATTTTGATGGTAGGTACCCGCTTTCTTTGCTTCTCCATACAGCTAAAACACAATCTCACCTTTTTTTTTGGTAACACTTTCAACACCCTTTACTTACTTTAGATTTCAGTTCTGACCTTTGCTTAATACACCTAATTTTAAAGAGAAAAATTCTCTTCGTAAGCTTTTACACTGTAGGTCAGAAAGTTAAAAGCATATTTAATAAAACCGACATGCACAGGACATCTGCTGTGAATAATCTCGGCTATAAATATTACTATTATCCCAAAACAACTGTATTCACTTGCTAAGTTCAGGTTACTATCCAGCAGACAAACACTGTAACAGTAGCCCAGAGCATGTAATTACTGTAACATGGAACGCCAGCATTTACAACAGGAAAATGTTTAAATCTGTCCTTTGATGTCTGGCTAGTTTCTTGCCTTTCCTCCCCTCCTCCTCTCCCTGTTCCCCTTCCTGACATCATTGCCCACTCCTCACAGTATCTTACAATTTTAGCAATTTTGCACCGTTCGAGGGATGCTTGAGACCGTGGTAAAAGTGTGTTTTAAAGGGCCTGAAGTTACACACGCCAGCTGTGGTCAAAATAAAAAGACAAGCAAACACATGAACAAAGAAGAGA
>VWZK01013977.1:0-37757 GCA_013396935.1 Baryphthengus martii | reverse complement strand
GAAAGCAGAATCTCCCCCCCCCCCCCCCGCCCTCAACATCCTTACCGCAGTTCAGAGCCCTGAGCAACACGAGTAGGCTCTTGGACATCTTAATCTTTTCATAATGAGTGTTTTAAGGATTTTTTCTTAACCTCCTATGTTCAGAGCCTACCTAGCAATATTTATTACTGTGTTTTAATCCATGGAGACAGTTGCTTTGATCAGCTTTGTGTCTTACATAGCCATTTCAACCTCGGCAAAGTGGGTGTTTCTCACATTTTACAGTTAATTTGTAAAAGTGGGAAGTAATTAGAGAATCCAGCGCACAGTTTCTCTTTGAAATGTTTCTTCTGTCTTGATTTCCTGTGTTCAGTAGAGTTCTTTGAACTGGAACCCATGGCATAGCTGAGAACTAGGGCCGCAAAGGCAATTTCGTATCTCTGTTGCAGTTTCTAACTATTGATGTGATATTGTCTACTGAGGTTCGCAATTCTCAGGGAAGGCCATGCATTTCAGGTGAAATACTTGATATTTAGACAGTTCAGGTCCACTTAACCTAGTCATCAGGAAGTGGCAAAGAGAGATATGACACTGGCAGAGCTTCTTCCACAAATGAAAGTACCTGTTTCTGGCTGGAGCTTCTGGCTGCAGGTTCCCAGATCCATCTCTCCTGGATCTATCAGAAGACCCTTGCCCATTCAATTCTCTGGTGATGGAGGCATCACTGATAATGTGGGAAATGGAAATGTAAGTCCATCTGCTGGCTGAAAGGACAAAATGACACAATTCCTAACTCCCAGCAGTATGTCCTAACCACGGCAGCATTTTGGTGCTTGACTTGTACATTCTCTCTCATTTCTTCTCAGAAAAATACCTACGTCTACACTGGGTTGGAACTGCAAACGTGAGAGGCCTAACAAACAGGCTAAAAGTCATTCTCTATCTTTTGATCTTTCACTCTTTTAATATTTCATGATCACATTCAAAATGGAACAGCATTAGCAAGAGAGATTAAGAAGTCTCCCGTCCCTTTCCCGTGCCATTGCCTGTTTTCAAGGCAGCAACCCAAGACAATGTGTCCCTTCAGGAGAACAGGCAGTTTGTGCCCGTGTCTCTGCCATCCTCGATGAAAGGTTGAACTGCTTCACATTTTGGTGAAGGTGGGACTGCTTGCTCTGCTAGGCCAACATCCACAGGCAAGATAGCAGGATCCTTCTCTTATGTATCATCATTGTCAGCATCACAAATGGGTGTTAAATTGCTCTGTGACCTTAAGACTTTGGGTTTCTACTTGTGAGATCAAAGACATGACTTACTTAAAAACAGAGACCATCACAATCCACCGTTACCTGGAAAAAAATATGTTAAAGTAGTAAAATGCACATTCCTTAACTTTGGTTTTTGTGTAGTTATGTATAAAGAAATGCTGGTTTTCAGGTAAGAACTACTATCTTTGGGGGGGGGAAAAAAAAAAAAAAAGCTGTTTTGGAAAAGCAGAAATCAGTTACTCCTAGGAATGCCCACTAATTCAGCTAGATGATTATTATACTCCACAATCAGCCAGCCAGGGTTTATTATTCCTTTGAGACAATGGAAGATATAATTTGGTTTTGGAAGAGTTTCAACGATAGCTTTTTCCCTGCTCTGTGCCGGCAGCTTGGATTGCGCCGTCACCGGGCCAGAGCTCCCGGTTGCAGGAGACATCATCTAAATGGTTTGCTGTGCTACGTCTCCCGTGAGGTGAAATGCCACGGAAGCTGTCAGCAGCACAGCTGCCTCGACATCTGCTCCCAGAGCCCACACATCTCAAACAGTGGCCTAGAAATTGGCCGACAATTTAAATATGATGGTCTGGCCATTACTGGTAATTAAAAATCCATTGGTGAGAGCCCAGAAGGTAAGGGAGGCCTGTGAAACATACCCAGGTTTCCTCTCACCGAGGTGGGCCGGGGTAGATGTAGCAACGGGCGTGTGCTGCTTTTTTCACATGGACCTGCTTCAAACTCCTTTGAAATCAATCGAAACATTCCCATTGACATGAATGGATTTTGGATCAAATCCTAATTGCCGCTATAAAACCTTTTTATTGATGCCATACATTATTTGCCATGTATGTATTTAATAAAGTGGTCCTGAAGGTACCATAGGGAATGCGCTCCTTAGAAAGGATCTCCTTTTTGAAACTCTAACAAGCGTAAGCCCTCTGGCCAGAGAATTTCGTTCTACTTTATTTCTGAAGGAAGATTTAAAGCATTGTTTAATTTGGTAGGGAAAATAGGGAACTGTGCAAAAATCCGTGGATTTCTTTGGGAAGAACGTCGCATGAGCATTTTCTTTGTTCTGATTCATAACAGTTAATTCCCTCAACTATGGCTTTGATCTGAAACTCAAAAACCAAAACTAAGAAGCATCAAAGCTTGTGTGATTTGGTTTCATGTGCTTTACATAGTTTGGTTGCCAAACCAGATCTATAGGCAAGTTTGCTCAAAACAGTATCTAGATGAATTCAAAAGTTCACGAATGTCATTGTAAGGCTTTTCTAAAAATGAGCTAAGTTTTAAACTTACTCTGAAGCTCTAAACCAACCTAGTTTCATGTGATTCCAGATTTTGCTATGAGCATCTTGAAGGAAGAATGGTCTTTTCTGGTAACACTTAGGATATAAAGTGAGGAGAGCTCAGATGACTTGTGTAACTACACAAACTGAGTCACTTTTCCTCAGTTTCCCTTTCACAAAATATACATTATGGCCACGTGAATGTCAAAATGCTCGGACCCCCCTGATATTTGCACGGATTTATGAGTCCTTCAGGTCAAGATATAACTCTTGAAAGCATCAGTGAATACTACAAGAGCTTTCATTTTCCACAGCATAGCTGTAAAGGTGAATTGTGACACCATTTCTCACTTCAGGAGTCAAAGGAAACACACATCCGAGGTCTCAGATTGCAGCTGTGTTCTTGGTAGCAACAATCATGTACAGTTTTAAGAAAGGGATGGGAAGGCAGGGATCCTAACTAAGCTACACAGGATTATTATCACAGTTTCAGAATAAGCTGTAACTTTCTGTTTGGTTGGGGTGTTTTGTGTTGGTTTTTTTTTGTGGTCTTGCCCACAGAGAACTCCGCATAAACATATTGGCCCGTGGCTAATGGCCGTTTAAAATGTACTGGCTGAAGCTATGAATGCCCCCAACCCTGCTGTTTTACAGAGGCCTCTGCCTTGTGGCAGGGGTGGCTGAACGGCTTGTGAATCAGCTCCTGATCCTTCCAGTTTAGAACAAACTCAAATCAATGTTGGTTTACCTTAACAGGCCAAGCTGTAAAGCTGCAGTGGTTCTGAGCTGATTCATGAGCTGTTCAGCTCCCCCCTGTTTGGAGGTGGCAACCTCTGGGAGGAGTCTGGTAACTCTGCAAGAATTCCAGGGAGAAGAGCAGCCAACACTTCAACCCTTTCAGTTCAGTCTGCCACCGTTACCGCAATTCTTTTAGATGGGATGAAGATGATGATGACCTGTGTTCCCTGCTCCTTGTGGCAAAGATTAATGGCTGCGTGGCCCAACATGTTAGCCCAGGGGGGGTCTCAGTGTAAATCAGCATCTAGCCTTGAGTCTCGAGGACGAAGACAAATTAACCAACAACAAACCTTCCTATTCAGTGATGGGGAAAATTATTATGGAAAAAATACATTTCAAAACAGTTGCCAAACATGTTTTGCTTGCCAGATATTACTCTTCTGCAGGAGTGCCTGGCAGGTCCCAGGTACAGATCTGTCACCTTTCTCCATAGTGGATACTTCGGTGTTCCGTCTGAAACCTATTTCTGTTTTCTTCTTATTGCCACCTTTTCATATCAATCCAATCAGTTTTGACATCTCTCTATGTCCAAACCTCATTTCTGCCACAGTTTATCTTCTAAAGCCTCGTGGTACCAAGAGCACCCTGGGATGGCACGTGCCTCAGCAAAACCTTCCTCTTCTTTTGCTTACGGTCTCTTTTAGATTTTCCAGGTACACAAAGCACCCGGTAGCCTGGTTACCCCACTAGCAGAGCCACAGCTCCTTGTGCTTTCTTGTGACGCTTCACCCTTCTTTGTTTGAAGATGGGGATCGCTTTGGAGCTGGCCTTCTGCAACCAATGCGACTCTTACGGCAGCTCTGTCTAATGCCTGCTTTCCACATGATGTCACTTGAAAAGGTCGTGAGCCAAGGCAAAATGCGTCTTTGCACGAAGAAACTATTTTATCCCTTCTATCCCTTCAGTCAACAGATGATAATGTATTATAAATTTGACTTGTCTGACAGCGTATGGCCTTATTCACTTGCTATTTAATAGCAAACAGATTTTGGCATCTGGGATGAAGTTCTCTTTCATTAGCTACCTTGAGAAAACTGATGGAGCTGGGTATTTTAATCTTTAAAAACCCACACAACTAAAGCAAAACCAAAAAATAATAGAAAAGCCCATAAAGCAAGTGGAGGAGAGTTGTACTAGGGAGAAAAAAAAGCCGTGGTGAGTAACAAGAGCATCTCACGGTCCCATTCTGTTTGAGGAAGCCTCCCATGGGTCTTTTCACCCATTTCTGTACCTTGGTCTTTGCTTTCATGTCACCTTTTTTGTCACTCACTTTTACCTTCTGTTTTGTCCCTGTTTTTCTTGAGTAAAGCTTTTGTACCTGAACTGCTTGTTCTTTTTCTCCCTCCCTTTTCCAGCCACTCTCTTTTTCCCCGTTGTCTCTTTGCACACGTTCTTTTTCTTGACTTTGTTCCTGGATGATCTTCCCTCCCCCGGTCCAATCTGTTGTGCGTTTTTTCCTTCCAGATGTGTAAGCGCGTGCCTCAGCCCCTCACTTCACAAACTGTAACTCACAGACCCTTGGTTGATGATGAATGAGGAGGTCGTTAATCAGAGAGAGCTGTTCTCTCCCAGATATTATATCTGGGAGATATATATATATATATAAAAAATATGTATCTTTTATATATAGAAGGCTTTATATAGAGAGTGCTCTCTGTATTGGGCCATAGAATAATGTAGTGATATAGTGGCCCCCAGCCTCTCAAAATGTGGCATTTATGACTTGATGGTCTTCTGTTTTAGTCTGAAGACCTCATGGTGGCCTTGGCTCCTATTTTTAACGTATCTGGAAACTTAACAGTTGGGATTCTAATGTACATTTAGTAGCAGTCTCAGTAACGGCTGGTTTCAGAAGTGGAAAATATTTCTAGATTAGCAGCAACTCCCAGAGATATCAAAGGTACTAGAAGGGGGAAAGTTTGTTCTGCCACGACCCAGGCTGTAATTTCAGTTTAGCTCAAACACATTGATCCAAGGCACCGCTGAAGTGCTGAACTGGGCTGCTTTGGTAAATCGGTCTTCCTGAGGAGGGGGACGTTTGAAATGCTGAGCAACAGTTTCCTTTAACTTTGAACCATATTAACTGGTACCTCGTTTACACACAGAACAAAACCAGTCTGTCTGATTAAACACAAAACACCAAGCATAGGTCCAGAATCAGTGGTTCTGGAATATTCTTTAGTTAGACTCTCAGAGTACACACAGGTCAAGAGGAGAATAGTTTGAACAAGCTAGCCCTGACTATCTTCTTGCTAATCGATTTATTATGTCTCCTTTAACACACTTTTCAGGGCAGATTCTTTCTGTTCCGTAAAAGAAATATTTTTAGATTTGGAAGCGAGCAATACAAACAACAGGCACATAACTAATTTCAAGCTGAAATAAACTAGTTTTGGAACTGTGATATTATGGCAAGCTTGATTCAGCCGGGTAGCGTGCCGTTCCTCGGGGAATTCTTCAAAGAATGACGCAGAGCAGCAGCAACTGGGAGGATACAGCCAATTCCCACAGGCTGCATCCTTTCACACCCTTGCCTCAGATCAGCAGCCCAGATGCTGATCACCCAGAAGAGTCTCAATCTTTTTGTAGTCAGTACTCTGCAGTCACAAAAGTGATTTAACACAAACTCAGTAAACTCAGATGGGATTGACATTACCTTCAGTAGGCTGAACGTTCTTCTGCAGCCACTTACTGAAGGCAACAAGCATGATCGCTCAGGGACAGTTCATACCTCTGTAACTAACAGTGGTACAAAGTGGGTACAAGGACATAAACACTGTTGCTGGAGGGATCTGCAAGGGGGAAGGTGGCACACATCTCCGCATCAGTAAGGCTGGTGGAATGTAACTATCGCTTACACTGGAATCAGAGAATCACAGAATAATTAAGGTTGGAAAAGACCTCTAGGATCATCAAGTCCAACCTACTGCTCAGTGGCTCCATGATCACCAGACCGTGCCCTCAAGTGCCACATCCAATCGCCCTTTGAACACCTCCAGGGATGGGGACTCCACCACCTCCCTGGGCAGGCTGTCCCAATGCCTGACCACTCTTTCAGTAAAGAAATTCTTCCTAATGTCCAGACTGAACCGTCCCTGGCCCAGTTTGAGGCCATTACCTCTTGTCCTATCGTTAGTTCCTAGGGAGAAGAGGCCAACATCGGCCTCGCTACAACCTCCCTTCAGAAAGCTGTAGAGAGCAAGAAGTGGGAATCCAGATTAATTTATCTGACTCCATGAGATACAGGTCATCGTAGTTAACGCCACGTTGGTGCTCTCAGGAAAGAAAATAACAGAGTGATTTTGGCATCTTCTCCACCAGAGTGAAACACTCAACTTTGCTTCTAGTGGGCGTCAGTTACCGATGTTTATTCCTATGCGTAGGTTAAGCTTTAGGTTTTTTGCCCCTTTCTTATTTCAAGTGTCTCAAGAACACATTAAAACAGGAGAAATACCTGCTAAATAGTGCCTTTCTGTCTATTTTTGTCAGCTCAGTTATGGAAGCAGTGAGAGTAGAAGGGGATGAAAAAGAAGAAGGTAATACTTCTTAATTTCTATCCCTTTTATGCAAACAGAAAACTCAACAATTTTTTACTCGTAGCTGCTACTCAGTTCAACTTGGCCATTGTGGATTTGATCATCTGTGTTACTGCGCAACATGATTCCAAACTATTTTCTCTCCCGGCAGAATATCTTAGCGTGGGTAATGTTTGCCTGGCAAGGGTGATCCCATTGGTGTAGGGAGTCTGTCTCCAAGAAAAACCACTCCTTGGTAGAAAGTTGTTATTCACAGCACCACAAATCTTTCCCTCCCAGCTGTGGAACCGGTGTGGCTCCCTCTACTTCAGCTGTCTTTCCACTACCCTCCACTCTGTCTTGACTTCTACAGAGAGGTCTCTGAAGCACTGTAATTCCTGATAATGGCATGCACATGTTAAACAGACTATTAATTAAACCAAATCTCATTATCAAAGAAGACTATTACTAAAGCACCAGGTTTTTCACCTGAAAACAATGGAATTCCTGCACCACTCTCAAGTCCCTCTCCATCCAATATCCTGTCATTTCAAAATGATTCTACAGTAAAAACGCATTTTCTTTAACAACTTGTAACATTTTTATAAACATTCAATTTTGAAATCTATTTTAATCGCTTTTTCACAGCAAAGAGAAGATATTAAGCCATGTAATTCGTATTCATGACAGCAGCCATCATTGCATCCAGACAATGCTGGGAAACTTTTGTGAGACAGAGATAGGAAAATCAATTGTAATGAAAGTTTTGCTTACTGGATTCTTCTTGTTGGATTTTAATGTCTGGACATGTATCACATATGTATAAGCTATTCTGGAATTATTGAAATGTATTTGTGAGACTCATCAAAAGAAAAAAAAAAGAAATTAGTCAGAAATTTGCACTTTTGGGATTAGATTAAGCTGTCTGCTCTGTCCCCTTTGTGAAGTGCAAAAGGGAGATTCTGGCTAGAAATGCACAGTATTTACAGACAGCCAACATGAAAGAGTTTTGGACAGATCAACTTTGAAATATTAACAAAGTCTTTTCTCCAGGCTCTAAGATGCTTTGGAACAAAAAAAAAATAATTACAAGCATTAGAAAAAGCAGCAAGGAAAACAGAAGTCATTTCCAACTTTCCAGAAGGCAGTTATTATTGTGGCTGCTAGATATTGCATTATTTAGAGCTCCATTCTCCTCTTGGGTGCTTCCATTGGATTCATTTTATTCCACCCATGCAAATACTGTTGGGATCATCAGAGCTTGTATTTGTACACTACAGAAATTAATTGTGCTGTTTAGAACAAGCTCTCTCATCAGCCGGGTCAGGTGTGGTTATAGCAGGGAATCCTGAACTGCTTACTTAAGCGGATCCAATTATTTTTCCGTTCTAAAGACTGTATTCACTTGTGTGTTCCGGGAGGAAAGAGAGTTAAAGGCCTAGATGTAAAACATACTGGGCCAAATCAGATATCTTTACTAACTCAACAGTTGGACAAACACACTTTGCCAGTAGTAAAGATTTGAAGATCTGGCCTGTAACAATCCTTACAATAGTAGTCAGTATTTTGTTCTTGGCGGAGCACCAAATCTAATTTACTCTGAATTTACAGGAGAAAGAAAAGAAAAAAAAAAAACCACACAAGACTTTACTTCCCATTTGTTACAGCAGTGTCTCGAGCAACGGACTGCTGATCTCAAGGGCAGCAAAAGAACCAAAAGAGGAATGCTCTGCTCTGCCCATGTTGGTGCCGGTGACGTCAGGAAATCAGCCTCCTGAGGACAAGCAGCCAGCACAGCAACCAGCCTTTGTTCTAGCCTTGGGTTTTTTTCCCCTTTCCTCTGGCACATTAGCTTTAGCAGGCAGATTCAAACGTTAACAAAATGCTAGCCTTTACACGTGTTTTCCACTTCATCCTCAGAACTAAACAAATAAATGGGAGGCCCCTGGATGCCTTGGCTGGTGTGCTGAGGATTGCGGAGCTGTGTCACGAGTGACTTCGTAGAAGGAGTGCCTGCAGATGCCGTACGGCAGGGAGAGGGCTAGGATGTGATTCCTTGTACCTGGGGCTCACAGGCAAGGAAGAAGGGCTCCGTGGGGAGGCACAGGAAGCTATTGCCCTTCCAAGCAACTATAATTTGGGTGTAGCAGCCTATGCACCCAGATATCTCTCTGGATCAAGGGAGCAGAGGCTGAAAGCTGGCACAAAACTTAGGGGACTAGCAGGCACCGTATATGTGCAGATGCCTGATACTTGAAGAGAGCAATGTGCCTTGCCTTCCTCCTTTTATTTTGCATAACGCTGAAGTGCCATTTTTGAGGGCAGACTGGCTTCTGAAAGAGCTCCTGCGGGAGCACAGCCCGGAGGCAGGATGCAGCTGATCGGTGGCTCCCAACGAGGCAATAGCTCCAACTCCTGCTAAGTTCCTGTAGGCAGTGCGGAGCAGCCTGGTTGGACAGACAGTGTCTAGGTGCAGAACCTTATTCCTACTAAAGTACCATCTCTTTTCTTTACTGTCTCTGAAAAATAAAGTAAAGGCCCTGTAGAATTCAGCCATGTGTCTGTAGTTTTGTGTTAGCATCATCGATTCCCAAGTCTGGCACGCTACCCTTTCACTGTTAGGGTTTTTAGGATGATTTAGCACATGTATTTTTCAGGTGAGGCTTTCTATAGTCTCCTCAAGGATTTCCAGTGTTGACTAGCATGAGTCTCCCTGTACATCCAGCTACTCACCTCAAAGGATAAATTACCATGGAAGCAAGAAATGTTGGAGGAACGCGTATCCCAAATTGACTCGAGGAGATGGAGTTGAAAAAGCAAGTAATGGAGAAGGAGCTCCCTCAGGGAGAAAACCAATGGGATGAAGGGTCCCATCCCCTGGCTCTGTTCCTGCAGGAGCTTTCTTCATCTCCTCCCTAGACACATCTGTTTCTTTAAACAGAGACCAAACATTTCTATCCTGACCTAACGCGTTCAAGTCAGGTTATCTCGGCTGTGGTTTGGAGGCCTGGGTTTCTTTGCCATTGGTATGGGATATAGCAATTTTTAGCCCAGGATAAAGACATCTAATACAGGAGAGATGAAGGTTTATTTGAGCACCCACTAAAGCATAACAGATTTGCAATTCCCTGCTGTAGAGCTCCGTTTTCCTTTTCGGCCTTGTACTGTGTCATTTTGGCTGGGCAGAGTTTTAAGTCTGTATTTGCTATCAAAAAGACTCCCACTGAAGCGACTCTGACTGTGTGTTCAGAATCTTTATGTCTGGTTTGCAGACTGGAAGATGCTGGTGGCCTCTGAAGCACCACTCTCAGCTGTAAAAGTTCAAACTGGCTGGGGGGCGTTCTTAGACCTAAGATTTCCCTCTGCTCTTTTTTTTTTTTTTCTTTTTTTCCGCTAAAGGTTGTGGGAAATGCAGTGGTTTTTCTTAGCTCTCAGAGGGAACAATTCTTCAGTCATATAAACTACCTTCATAAAGAATTCTGAACATCTGAATTGTCAAATTTTGTTCCTTAGTACTTCACATTATCGGATGTGGATTGAATAGTTCCCACAGTTACATTTTCATGACATAAGGTTCTCATTTGGCACCATTTATATATTTATATCAATGCAATCTTGCTATGTGACTTTGTGTATCTTTGCATTTTGAGGTCTCCAGGAAGGAAATGTTATTCACACATTTTATGAGCGCTATAATCAGGTTTTCATAGAGTTCCACAATAACAGGAGAAGCTTGAAAAGTAATTAAGAGATTCTCCAACACAGCAGGAGTTTTTGTTACAGGAGAAAACTAATTCAGACTGTAGTTTGCAGATAGAGGAGGAGTTAGGGCTTGAGTCCAAGAGACTCCTAATCTTCAAGAAAAGTAGCTGCTCTGAAAGCCACGGGGAGGGAGAGGTCATTCATATACTTTTGTTTTCCTTTCAAAAAAAAGGCAAACTATTAGGAGCTTATCTAACAATTAAAACATCTGCTTCACAAGGGAAAGCACATTGAGCAAAAGGATGTGTTTTATTACAGAAATTAATTTGGAAATGTAAAAAGCAGTATATTAATTTGTGTTTGTAAAAAAAACCAACAGAGTTTATTTCCAGAGATTAGTAACAGACTATACATGTGCCTTTCAGAAAGCACCCAGCCACCTATATGATGGTTTCCAAATGCACATGTATTTAGCTTTAACCAGATCCCATATACTCTGCCGTACGTAATGCGCTCCTAAGTCACGCTGAAGGTGTTGGTCTTCAGGTTTGGTATCATCATAACACGCTGACACTTTCAAAACTGCAAATCTTCTAAACCACATTTATTTCCCCTGATGCAGATGTAGGTGGTAAAGGATGGCAACAAGTAACTAGTTTGTAAATCTTTGCTATCTCCTACTATCTCATGCCTCCTTTCTTACTGCTTCCCCTATCTCATCTGCCCTTTTCTGTGGCTAGCTGCCACCTCTGCTGCTGCTTTGATTCAGCTCTGCAGACACAGGTTTCAGTAATGGTTTTCAGCAGCTGTGCTTGGCTCGAAGCTTTGCTTTTCTAACAAAAAGGAATTGTGAAAAACTGCTTTAATAGAACAAAAAATAATAGGTGCAGGCTCTTGCGCTAAATAAGGTACCGAGATCATTCAGAATGCGGTTTCATTTCTTTAGATGTGATAATTACCTTTAAAAAAGTGCATGTGGCTTCATCTTTTTATGGTGTATGATAATGGAGGGGTTTTCTGTGATTCCCTTGTGAGGGCTGATGGAGATGTACGCTGTAGGTGATTGCTCTATCACCACACGTTTGAAGAGAACTCCCTTATGGCAGTACAGTAATAATGGGACTGGTTGCCTCGTCCTAAAACCCACCGGGAAGCGCCCCTCAGTTATTTTAGGGCATAACACAGAGATTTGTTCTCTCTGCTTCCTTATTGTCCTTAGGAGGTAAGGAGACTCACCTGCACTGGAAAGCACTGTGCTCAGCACTTTCTCTGCGTCTCATAGTCCACACCAGAAGCCCTCTGCCCCAAAATCGTGTGTCTTTCTCACTACTCCCTAGGACTGCTTTTGCAACTGGAAGCTAACCCGTGATCCCTTGATAATTCGGGACCCAACTGCAGGAAGAGGGATGTGGAGGAAAGGAGAAACTTATGGAAAGAAGCAGAAAAGTAAAAGCTAGTGTGGGAGGTCAGTGGGAGACCGATATGCACCTACTTGCTGCTTTTGTTCCCTCCCGTCTCTCTCTAGCATCAGACAGGAGTGTTCTTAGGCATGAGGCATTTCCTCATGGCTGAGCCAATCCCACTGGAGTCGTATGGACTGAAATGTGGAGACTTAAACCAGCTTTTTGCACTCACCAGATGCCATGTCGTTTTTAACCTGCAATACTCAAGAAATCTGTATTGAGGAAATGCATTATAAAGTGCTAATAGAAACTGAAGAACGGGCAATGATTTTATCGGAAAGATTTGTTTGAAAAGCAGAACAAGTCAGACAGTTGAGGGTTGCCAAGCATTTTTCAGGAGGCGCTTACCGCAGATGCTGGACCGCAGCAGGCGTTGGTCATGAGGATTGGGACAGGGAATACGATCACACGTGCTCGAGCACATCAGGACAGTGTTTGCATGTGTAACCCTCTTAAAATTCACTTCAGTTATCGCTGTAAAACTGCACCCAGCCCACCTCTATCTCACCTGCCTCAGCCTTCTTGCCACCTTTGTCCAGTGATGTCCATTTGGGTTGTAAATCAGAAAAGAAAAATAACTGCCACGTGAATTTTACAGGGCGTTCAATTTTAACCAGTTTTGAAACACTGAAGCTTTTCAAGCTGGAACTAAATATCGATGCAAAATGCATGAAGGCAGGACACGGAGTTTCAGTAACCATCCGTTGTCATACAGGCAGCAATGTGTGCACTTTGCCAGGAGGTGTTAAGAGGAGCTCCATCTCCCTTCCCTTCTTTTCCTCTCCTGCCTGCAGGAATCCCTGCCGTGCTGCTCTGCTGCTCAACTGAGTTCCCTGCAGCCCCAAAAGAAGATTTCTGCTGGTAGCCCTGCAGAGCCAAGCTGGCAGCCTGAGCATTAGCATTTTTTAGTGATCTTTAGTGCTTTCCTGCAGTCATCAGCTCCAGATGTTCTGAGACCGTGGGGAGAATCTCAGATTTATATAAACTGTGAAGAAAAGTTGGGAAAAAAATGCATCCCATCATTTCAAAATCCTTAGTAAAAGCAAGCACCTCTCGCCCCCCAGTGTCAGGCTTTTCAAGCCAAAGTAGTGATTTTTGAGCACTCGAGGTAGCAAGTTCTGTCACTACAGCTGCTGCCTTAGGATAGTTTAGGAGGCTTTGAGTCTAAGGTTAAATCAAAATTTGTAGGCAAAAGCCTGTTTCTTCTTTTTCAGTGTCTCTTATTTAGCTCTGGTTTGCATCTGTTCAGTTAACCCCTGATCACAGAGGTGATTTAGGGTGAATCCTTTGCTAGAGGCTGTTTTATGCGACACAGAGAAGTGCTGGAAAGAGGCCAGGATTTCATTGGCGTGATCCTATCTCAGGGTTTGCAAAAATTTGCCTTTCCTGGAGTTCAGTCAGTACCCACAACTTTGATTTGAGGAGGCTGCTATTCCAACACAGATTCATAAAAAAAATTCCGTAAAAATGTGAATTTGCCAGGAGTAGCTTTTGAGTTTCCAGGGTTGACTGTAGATTTTCAACTGGTTGGTTCAGTGGTTTTCACATTCGCTGCTTTCAGGTGTGTAGTGTTTCTTCCAGGAAGACCTAGAAATTTTGTAATAATGCTCCTTCCATGCTCTTGAAAACTACATATCAAGCTGAGGAACTGCGATGTGCTTTATTCCAATTATTTTACAAATGTACGTATTTCTTGCCTGAAAAAGGTAGAGTCGTGCAAAGGATTGTGTTCGATCGACGGGTTTTTATTTCCTCACACAAACTTCTGTTGGTGACAGCCGAATGGTAGCTCACTTAAGGAAAATTAATATATCTGAGGCTTAGTCCTTAATTTTTTTATATAAAGTTTTTTTGTATATAAAAGTTTAATTCATACTAGCCCTTCAGTGTTTCTGTTGACAGCCATTTAAAGTCAACTTCATGTGGAACTGCAGTCACTGAATTGTATTTGAAACTCCTCTATCTATTCAGCTTTTTGTTGGAACTTAGTTCTACGTGGTCAGTGTGGTACTGCTCAGAAGTGTTCAGCAATCAGGTCACTGAGTGGCAGTCTTCAGAGTCATGAAGAAATTACATTTTCTCTTATTGCTTCGACACTTTAATGTTAAACCTTATTATATGCATAACAGCATGGTACTTATTAAATAAATAAGTTCATACTGAGTCAAATAATTTACATCATTATTAGCAGGTCTCTTTGCTAGTTGTATAACCTTTTTTTGTAAAAAAAAAACCAAACAACAAACCTGAAGAGTATAATATCTTTTTTTTAAAAAATGCTGCAGAAGCCTTTTTGTATTTCTGAGAGACTTGGGAAATCTCACTGTCTCTTTATAAGATATATCAAGGGATAATCTAAAGCTGGAGTTAATTAATGGAATGTTTATCATTCTGATGATAATATTATTTTTCCACTCAGAGCCCTTGGTCGGGTAAATCTATTCAAGTGTGATGTGTTACAACATTCTGCATCAACTTAGGCCTAATCCACTTCGTTCTTACGTATCGTTTTACTTTCTGTGTGTGAGTAGCTTCCTTGGTTTAAATAGGAGTAGATTTAATCAAGTGTGTAAGTTTTTACAGCATATAATGAAGTTATAAAACATTAATACTGTTTTATGCTGAAACGTACCTCTCGCTTTGTCCCTTTTCCACAGCTGTCAACCACATACTTGATTTTCCTACAACTTTGCTTCAAATTATTTAAGCAGAGCTGTCCTGAATATTCTACTGTTCATATGTCAATAAAAATATGCTTTAAATAACCTTCTTTAAATGTTGAGCAAACACAGAACTAAATGGAGAAGAATAAAAAAAAAAGGAAACTCAGTCAAACACATTTGCAGGAAGCTCACTGAAGGAACTGGATCTCCAGCATGGATAAAAGGTGTGGGAGGGAGTTGGGGAGGTGGACAGAGGAGGACCAAACAGCTTCTGTCTCTGTCTTTGTGCTTGTGGGGATGGTTTCACCACGGGACACCCCTGGGTGTGTTTCAGGAAGGATGTGGACCCTGGTTTCTCACTAACTCCAGAAGCCAGGCAGTTAGATATTTGTAACAGAAAGCTCTTCTGCCCGACTCCCTCTCATCTTGGTTAAAAATAACTTTTATTGACAAGGTTGTGTTGGCTCCTGGTCAAGGTTATGTCAGCTCCCTGATCTGATTCACCGTACAGCAGGTCGAACCTCTGCATCGACCCAACAGAGGCATTGCTACGGGAACGAGAATCAGGAATTACCTACGTTGGCAGAGCTGCCCAAGGAAATGGGCTTCGGGTACAAATCAACACGCTGAACCAGGGTGCCAGTGGCAGGAGGGTCTCTCTTCACCTCGGTGGGGCGGGAGCCGGGCACAGCTCCTGCAAGGTTGATAGAATGGCTCTTTGTTGTAGCAGCAGCCTTGCCCCTGGAGAGAAGCACCTGGGAAGAGGGGAGGTCGTAGCTGAGCCTCCCTGTCCTTTGCCTTCTCTACGCTGAGAGCTGCCGGGGTGCTCAGTCCCACGGGTCCTCCTCCCGAGGGGCTGTCGACGGGATCCCGAGAGCACTTTGTTAACACGCCGTTGAGATTCACGGCGCACTTTGCGTTTCTCAAAGCTGATGACCCAGACTGTCTGCAGAGGTAGACGGCACTGCTCAGCCCTGGGGTGCTGATGAGCTATTTACAAAAAAAAAATCATGTTTTCTCCGAAGGGACTAAATACATATAAATTTTATGAAAATTGGCCTTTTTTGTTGGATAAGTTTCAGGAAACAGTTTTTCACTTAATGACTGTTTGAATCCGGGCCAAATTGGTGAGTCTGTACATCTGGACTGAGCAAATAATTTTGAACAAATTATTTATTCAGTGAAGATAGCTGCTTTTCCTCACTAGTATGTAGTTCATGGACAGGCTGTGACACTCTTTAACTTACTTGTAATTCAAAGTTATTCATACATTTCCTCACATAATAATTCTTGGTCTAAAACTATGAAACAATTATCAGTGCCTGCCATGAAGAGACGTGAAGGAATGGAAATTATGTCTGGTTCAGAATCAGCTTGGAAATTCAGATGGATCCGCTCTAATGTGAAGAAACTCTTCACTGTTCAGTGAACGGGGCTGGTTTTCCTCAAATCATTTTTTGACACTCCAGTTTTTCTGGTATTTGACCGGCTCCATAATTCATAGAGAATTTCCCTCCCCTCTGCCCATCATTTTCTCAGCTCTGCTGAAAGCCTTGCAGCCAGACAGCTGTTCTGAATGAATTGTATTTACAGTCTTGTGTTGGTTCCCAGTGAATAGGTACACTGGTGATGAAGCCACAAGTACTACCTTAGGGCCATCTTTGCAAGGAGGAGAGAAGGGCATGGACTCGTGCCTGCTCACTTTGTGCTGGAATTGGCCCCTCTGGTGTGAGCTGCATTTAACAGATGTTAGCGGAGCTGCACAAACTTGCTGGTGTGAAGGGCACCACCTGTAGCTGCCGTGCTGTCAGAACTTTTAGCATCCTTTAACTGCTCACAAAGAGAAAGGTGGGGAGGGAGACCCGCTGTTGTCCTCCCTGATTCTCTCCTGCATCTGGGCAGAGCTCCTCTGGGCATTGCTCGCTGAATCCTTCCACTCTTTTGCAGAGAAGCTGGCACTGCTTGGGATGTCTGCCTGGTGGCCCAGTCCAGGAGATTTATTTAAACCTTCCACTTCCTTTCCTCTGGTGCTACAGAATCCCTTTCGTTAACCCCAAACCAAAGAGACTGATTCCTTTCAACTCCATTGCCTTCCCTCTCTGCCACTGCCCTGCTGCAGCCCTCACCTTCTTCTTTGAGCTGCTTCACTTTCTGCTTTTCTGCTTTTCTGCTTTTCGTGATTGCTTTCCTTTCTCTCTAGCCTTTCCTGTTTAGGGGAGGAGGTTGCGTCTCCTGGCCCCAGGCAGTGCTCTTTCAAGGTTTGGCTTATTCTACCCTTCCTTTTTTATTCTTTATTTTGTATTACAACAGAGCCTCCAGCTGGTATTGATAATCACTGAAAAAAGAGTTCCTACCCAAAGAATGTAGAATGTAGGTGAATGAATTCCATGGGTTAAACAGACCGATCCTTTTATGTACATACATTGTTTAAAAACAGTCATTAAAATTATTAAAAATCTCATTTAGTTGTATCAGGATTATAAAGACTAACATAAATACTTATTTAGGCAATGGGCCATTTTAAAGAGTCTTACTTGCCTATAGGTTAGTTTTCTTCTAGCTTCACAAGATTTTTCAACCTATCTTCAAGTGTTGCAGAGTGGTAAAAAAGTCAGTTAACCTGTATCTTATCTTTACTTTAAAATACCTTATTCTTTTTCAGTCAGTGCTGCTTTCTTGACTCTGGTAGCCCCCTGAAAAGTAGAATAACTATTTTCATTCGATTCTGCGGGTGGTGAAAGACATAAAACATTAGAATGGGTCCTTTAAAACAGCCGTAAACTAAAATGATGCTTGTAAACTGAAATACTGCAGTTTTGTTCACCCTGAATTTTAAAACAGTTTCATGAGGTAATTGAGCCTTAAAGGATCTGGATTTTCTTAACTATATTATGTTATTACGCAGTTGCCACAGAGGAAGCATGTGCTTGCTGCCAAAGATCTAAAACTGGATTCTTGGATGTTGAACAGATAAGATTAAGTCATAGACTTCAGCTCGGCGAGAAGCAAGCACAACATTCATCCGAGGCATGTGACAGCTATGTCCTGGAAAACTGTTTCTAGACAGACATTCTTGGCTGCTTACACAGACTAAACCAGGCAGTTCACATTCATTCAATCTACTCAGTTTTAAGCACCTCTGTAGAACTATTCGGTCGCGTATTTTTCCAGCTTTCCTGAAGTGCGGCGTTGCTTCTAGAGGGAGGCTTGTAAATTAAGCCTTTGGGTTAAGATGGTTATACTCTCATGGATTTCTGCTCTTCTTATTGGTCACTGGACACATACTGTGACTGTGACCTTTGGGTCTTAAGACTCGCTTTTGCTTAAATGTAGTAATGGGTTTGAGTCTGCCTTGGATTACAGGTATCAGTTTGTGCACATTCTGCATTACATTTTATTGTGCCTTGAAACATGACAGGCACTACACAGAACAAAAAGAAAGGTATAATCACTTCCCTGAAGAATTTACCATCTAACTTTAGATTAGAAAGAGAGTAATAAACAGCAGGAGGAGATGAAGTGAGGAACTACCTCACACATTGCAGCAGTAAGATCAAGCTGTTAAGCTGCTGGGGCTTGTAAACACCTCAATTGCTTAACTAAATGGTTTATTTGAAATAATTATGATCAGTGAACCACTAATTGTAAGCACCACCAAAATGAACTTCGAAGGAGAGATTTGAATGAAAGGTTCAAATGCAGTGAACCAAAATCAGCATTGCATCTGACGAAGCGGGCAGGATGACGCGGAAAAGCTTGCAGAAGGGGCAGAGAAGTGAGACATCAAGACTGATGTCAATGGTGTGTGGAGAGAGCAAACCTGTACACACAGAAAACATGTTCTGTGGGTTCTGTGGGGCACTGAAGGAGAGAGCAGGTCTGAATCTCATGTGGTGCATACAGGAGACCTACTGGACTGATTTAAAGTGACTTCAAGGACTGAAGTCTTTCAGCTGACGTAGCGAGGTTGGCACTGCTGTGCTAGGGCGAGTGTGGTCCTGTTGCTGGGTGGACCAGACTGCCAGGAGAAGTGATCAATGTATCATTTATCAAGGATAAAGCCTGGGGTGAGAGTTTAACCACTGGAGCAGGATCAAAGGCTGGAAGATTACTCCATAAGCACTGCAGGAGGTTTCTTACGTAGTTCCAAGTTGCCTATTTCTCATCAGTGAAGTAGCCCACCTCTCTTCCTATCATGGGTCCTCATGAACGGCCTCCCTGAGTTTCCTTGCTTCCTGAAATACCCATCGGAGCGTTGTCCAAGTGCTGCCTTCTCGGTTCTATGTGCTTTAGCGGCACGAGCTCACTTCACCCTGGGTAAAGGAGCGTCGCAGCAAGTGCCATGTTTGCTCAACAGTGAGGTCAAAGACTGCCTGAAAAAGATGGCTAAGAATGATGTGACTTCTGGAGTGATTGTTTTATGCAAAGATAAGGCCTGGTGACAGAACTGCACTTGGAAATCTTTGCTGTTGCTGTCCATGGTCTGTTACGATACTAATCTGACAAATCAGGCAGCACTAAAATGCCCACTTGCAGTTGCCCCATCTAAAAACACAGTTCAAACCCACTTCTTTAACTAATTGTTGAAGAAGAAGCTTGGACATCCCAGATGACCCAGTTTTTGTGCTACTGCAAATCCCCAAACCTCTACACCTCCCTCTTCGATGGTCTCGAGTGGTTAACATCCAGATTTCACTGTGCTGCTTAATCTTGGATGTTGTCAGGGCAGCACCACGTCGATTAAATTGCACTCAAGAGAGAGTTAACCACGAAGCCATAAGTATTCTTGACAGGTCATTCTTGCCTGAGCCTGGTTTCTTGTGTATAAAGATTAAAAATCTTGTCACAGACGGTAAAGAATGAAGTACATGCAGAACAATGGAGCATCAATAACTCATAAAAAGCACTTAACGCGAGAGGCAGAATGTGAATGAGATGGTGTATACATTAAACAAAATAAGACTAGTAGTGATGTTGAAGCTACAGTACTATCAAATAATTTCTTTAAGTATTGAGTGCAAGTAATAATTGACAGTGATTGTTCATTTCAGTGACGAACGAGTGCAAGAATTTTATTTTTATTCCGCACTGAACCAGGCAAATAACTCCTTGCGTTTTGCATCGTTTGCTTCCCTCAATATTCTGTATTAATGATATTTGGAATTAACTGGTTCTCATTCTCTGCTCTGCTGGGTCTGCTTTTGCTCTGCTCCTTTAGAATCATGGAATTGTCAGGGTTGGAAGGGACCTTGGAAATCATCCAGTTCCAACCCCCCTGCCACAGGCAGGGACACCTCCCACTAGAGCAGGTTGCCCAGAGCCCCATCCAGCCTGGTCTTAAAAACTTCCAGGGATGGGGCTCCCACCACCTCTCTGGGCAACCTGTGCCAGGGTCTCACCCCCCTCCTGGGGAAGAACTTCTTCCTAATGTCCAATCGAAATTCTCCCCTCCTCTAGTTTGGACCCATTCCCCCTTGTCCTGTCACTACCCCACATCCTCAAAAGTCCCTCCCCGGCTTTCTTGTAGCCCCCTTCAGATCCTGGAAGGCCACCAGAAGGTCTCCTGGCAGCCTTCTCTTCTCCAGACTGAACAACCCCAACTCTCTCAGCCTGTCTTCATAAGAAAGCAACCCTAAAATAGGCCGATGCAGACATCGGCACCTAGTCATTCTTCAGTTACGTGGTAGCAACTGCTTTATTTCTTTGTTCTGGTTACCAGTGGAGGAGTTTTGGCTTCAGAAAAAAGGGTATGACCAAAATACCTTTGCATTAGGGTTTGTTTCTACCTGCTGACCTGCCATTGGCAGCTGGCATAAATTATAACAACATTCTCAAGCGATGAAGAGGCCAACTGGCAAAGTTAGGACTTGTTCAGATGCCCAGTGGTAGCCGCATAACCCTGGGTAAGAGAGTAGAAACAGCCCAGTGCTGTTCACCTACCTGCCATGTCTCCACATTCCTATCAGGCGAACGGAAACTTTGATGAGGGTAGCCATTTGAGATCCGCATTTTTCCTCTTTCTAGTGCTTTCGTTTCAGCCCTGGTGGTTAAAATGCAGCCCGTGCTGGGGATCTACGTTGGGAAATAAATGGCAGGGGTTTAATCAGGCTTCGTGGTGTTATCCTACCCCATAACACGCAGGCAGGTGGCAAAGAACACCGCATTTTGTTAACAGTTCTTGAGGTTTATGTTTTCAAATTGTGATTTTCAGCAACTGGATTTTACTTCGATGCCAAGATTGAGAAGAACGCCAACAACCACAAGTGGTTTGGAAAGGTGGCGTCTGGGGGTAACTTGCTGTCCATAAACACCCTCGCTTTTATGGAATACTAAGAGATCTATAAAAACTGCCTTAGCAAGCCTTTTGTCTGTGAACTTCCATCCATGACACAGAGCTCTACACCTTCACTGACAAAACAAACGTAAAGGTGAGGCCACAACTGAAAATCATTGGTCTGTAGCTTCTTGGATAATCTTTATTTGAGAGGCAGTCTCCCAAAATATGTGGGAGAATTCTTACAAATACAAAGAGAAAAAGTGTTCTTTCTGTAACTGAAAAATCTAAATGACTGCTATGGCTTCCTTGGATTTCCTACCCAAATACCAGCTCAACCTGTTCATAATTATCCTGCGAGAGCCAATGAGTTCGCAACCTGCAGTGGGAAGACTGCAGAGCATGATAAAAAGGAGCCCAGAAAAATGGAGATTACTTTACTACATTATGATTATTATTGTTTTATACGTTAATTAATTGCTGCAGTCTGAGTGACAGTGCTCATAAGGCTAGAGGTTTTCTGATCTTTTTAAGTTGTCAAAGGATTTGAGTAACTTGAAAGAAAAAATCTGGGTGGAACAAAGTGTACTACAGAAGATTTAGCAGGACACTTGGACAGCCTTGCTGTACTTAAACCGGGCCACCCCTCAAGCAGGTTTCTGTAATCTACACAACACCTGATTCCCATAGGTGTCAACATCTTGTAGGGCAGGATTAAGATGAAGATTTACACTGCTGGAGAGCAGTCAGGCTGCTGCTTGAAGGGCTGGGTTCTGGAGCTGTTTGGTGTACTCAGATGTTTTTGGAGGACAGAGTAAGAGTTTTAAACTGTGTGTAGCATAAAGTTTAGAGTAACAGGAGGTGCTAACTAGTCCCAGGTGGTCTCAGCTTTTTGTTGCTGCAGGCAGGGTTGTGGTTTCAGGGAATGCTTGTGGGCTGGTGCAGGAATACAGGAGGTGAAGGGGCATGAAGTGCTCTAATCCCTTTGAGTCTGCAAGCCAGCGGAGGAAGGAGGGAAGGAAGGAGAAATGTCACAGACTCTTCAGGGGGATTTGCAAACCCTCCCTTGGAGGATGTTTGATTTTTGTCTCATCCTTGGCAGAGAAGTACATGGGCCCGTCCTACTGCTTGTTCTACTGGTATGGCCCAGCTGGCCCAGGCCTAGCTTACTGGATTTAAATAGTGGTGGTTGGAAGTCCTAATTAAAACCAAATGATGATCCTGAACTTCTGAAGCCATGGGATAAAATTCGATGCTTCACGTGAGCCATTTTAATAACAGGTAAAATTTGAGGTTTTCTTTCATCCAAGCTTTTAGAAAATGGTTGTTAGATCAAGATCGCTAATAGGACCTCGTATTATGCCTTAAAATACCCATCCACATAAATTCTTGGCAAATTTTAGGGTCAGGACTTTTGTAATGGTGAAGGAATAGGTCTGCCCTGGTTCGTATTTCAAAGAAATACTTTGAAGTCAGAAAAGACCAGTGAATTTTGTACCCCTTAAAGAAAAATAAATAAATAAATATCGTTTGACATTTTATTTGGGAATGGCTCTTTGGGACAGGCACGTTTGACCTCAAGATGGGTGGAAAGAGAGGACTTGCAAGCACAATCGAGTCCTGGGTCGAGTGTTTGCGTTGTGCTAACTACCAAGGAAAGCAGGGCTGTCGTACCCGGACCTATTTCTGCTCCCCTCTGGCTGGTCTGCTTGTGCATTTGGTGTTTTTAGTAAGGGATGGGATGTAGAAGGGATGGTTGCAGAGGTCTGAGCAGGTGCTAGAAAAAAAGTGGGCCAACAATGTATTCTGGTTCATGTCCGCATTGATATGCAAATAGAGCGCAGCTAGTAATGAAATGTACGTGTTGTTTCACACTGAGCCAGGTAAATCCAGTTTGGAAAAAAAAGAAAAAAGCCTAGTGGCCTATTAGATTCCTTATAGGAATAAAGTACCTGCTTTGTACTCTCATTTTCACACTGGTAATTAGCATAAAATTCCTGTTTGGGAGAGTGGTTGGATTCTGCTGAGGTCTTTTGGAAACAGAATGAAAAGTTTCTGTGCTCTTGAGCGTACTCTGTCCTTTGCATAGGATAACTGTTGAAGGCTTTCTGTTTCATCCGGAATTTGATTCAGATTTAAATGTACTTTGCATATTTCCTTACCCTGTAAGTGTAACGGCTTTCCATGAGCCTCGATTACTGTCTTCTGCTGTCATGCCCTGCTGCGTCCCACCAGTTAGAATTGCACAGGGAAAGAGCAGCTTGTGTGATTTTTATCTGTGCCTACAATTTTTATGTTGCAGTCCTGTAACACTCTGGTTGTCTGATATTTTAGTGCTTGCTGCCATGAGAGGGTCTTGAAAAGATCCACTGAAGTCCTGTTCCTTAGTAAATTACCTGGAATGGCTAAGCAAGTAGAGCACGCTTACAGACCCTCTTTTGTTTTCCTGCTTATGCTAAATCAACTCTTTTTTTTTTTCTTGGCCAGCTGTTTGAGACGTAATTATCCAGAATTGTAACTACCAGACTTAGGTGAAGCTTTTATGTGGAGATCAAATGCCTTCTGGTTCATAGAGAAGCTGGCACTGAAGCATGGAAGAGCTCACTGAGAAGCTCTGAGTTACTGTCTCTGCTCCCTTGCAGGTGGGGTGATGTTCTCCCAGCTGCAGAGGGACCTCCTGGGCCGGTACCTTTGCACCATTACTCCAAACAATTTTGTTGTTGTTACGGTTACCAGCCACCAAACACTCACTCTTACCCCAGCCTCGTCTCAATCACAACTTTAAGCTGCCGTATCTGCTCCTGTGCCTGCTTCCGGATCTGTTTTGCTTCCTCTTTGACGGTGCAGTGCCCTCCTTTCCCCTTCACTTTCCAGCCTCTGTCTCTATTAGAACAACTTTGGATCTTGCACACGGTGATCTTCTCCTCCTCTTCCTCTTGAGGTCCAGAGGCATCTGCCTCTGCTACTGCCATCATCCCTAAGCCAGTACCCACCATCCATTCTCCCTGTTTCTCATGCGGCCTCTCTAGCACCTGAATTTTTTAAGAGGTTTGCAGCTCACCACCTTCCCCTGTCATTTCCCACCCTCCAGCTCTCTGGTTCCTTTCCATATGACGTGTGAATCTGTATTTATGTTTATATAATGTTTTCAACGTGGTGGTTGGTCCCTATGGATCCTTTGCTACCTGTGGCCCATTTATCTTATTTCCCAAGGGGGACAAAATGGACCAAGATGTATAATGGGGTAGACTGTGTAACTAAATCCTGGAGGCTCTGGGTAGGAGGCCTCTGAATTAACACTTTTTGTGTGGAAGTTCAAAGGAACAGAATGGATCTCTGAGCTGTTATACCCAGAAGAACTCTCTACTGCCAGGTAAAGGATCTAAATGATTTCAGGCTGGAGTGTGAAGGCCGATCCTATTGGCAGAAGCTCAGCCAGAGAACCTTATGAAACCTGTGCTCAGTGTTGCTTTGCTTCATCAGCTACAATATTTATGTCTCTCTAAGACATGTTTCCTCCTTGATGTTTTTTCTCCTAATAATTTTTTTTTCAATGTAATTTGTTTTGTCCCTCAAATTTGAAAGAACATTTTCTTGTTTAGTGATCAGGATAATGTTGGGTTGGTGGTTGGACTTGGTGATCTTAGACGTCTTTTCCAACCTTAACAATTCTATGACTGTAAAGTGGTGACTACCTGCCCTTGCAAATGTGTCTATTTCTGATGACTTTCATTATTTAATTAGCAATTATTCCGTAAACAATTGAACTGAGTCATACATAAATTTCGAAGTCTAAGATTCTGTTCAACTAGACATTACTTAATACAACTCCTAAGATAGGTAAGAAAATGTGAATAACGAAGTCATTCTCTCTACTGTGTCATCCATGACACTTTCATGGCCTCGGTTACCTGGAGATGTAACATGACAAGCTCTTTTTCTCAATGGAACCTCCGACTATGTTTTCCATGGATCCGTATTTTAAGTTCTCTAGGACACACTGATCCACAGTTGCACTGTGCTCCTGAGAGCAATTAGTTTCACTTCGCTTTCCTTTTATTTGAGAGCAACTAGAATATAACTGTGTCATTTGTAAATGAACTTTTAAGCGCTATTTCAGTGAAGCTTGGAGTTTGTTTTAGGGTGGGTTATTTTTAGTTTTTTTAAAAAATGAGAAGGAACTGCTCGTTTCTGAAAGTGTTTAATGTGTTTCACATCAACCTCTGAAATTCTGCTTGTTTGAAAGAAACTGCCAAATGCATGAAAGCTTGCTCGTTGTTGCTTTCTAGTTACCCTGGCATAATACCAGGTCTAAGTCTCAAATGCTGATTAAATCTGAAGGAGAATGGAGATCCAGAATTAGTTACTTGCAGGCTGTCATACCTTATAAACACCAGGGGAGAAATCAATCAACACATCTCAAGATGGATTATGGTAAAGGTCTAGAATATATAAATAATTGTTTCATAATGTGACATCTACATTTCCTGTATTAAACCATATTAGCTAAATCATTAGTAGAATAATCAGCTGAACCAATACAGATAGTAACAAGCTGTTGCTCTGATGAGGCAGGAACAACAAATAGAGCAATAGGTCAGGCAACAAGAAAATACTTAAAGATCGTTTTGCTTTCCAAGGGTAGACCTTGAAAACTCTGGAAAAGAGACATTTAGCTTGCTTCCAAGGATGGCCTCAGTAGCAGCACCCCAGCCTTGGGAGAAAGCTTTTTTCAAGAGCTGATCTTGACCGTTTTCCCTTCTGTCACAGACTCTTTACCCACATCTGAAAACTCCTATCAGAAGACAGGGCTTGCTCTCTGCTTGAATGGGCAGCTCAAGACGCCTTTTCTCCTGGATCCTTGGGTGAGAGTATACCGCTCTGCCCGTGGTCCCTTCCCTTCATAAGGTAGGGACTAAGTATTCCTTAGCTGGAGCTTATGGCTACATCAGAGGTGGCAAGAATCCAAAAGGCCGTGGCACAGATTGACAGACTGGGAATCTTTGGAGCCGCAGGTCTTGCAGGTTAGCCTTCAGACGAGATAAAAGGCGGTGTGCTGAGCCACTTTACCTGGAAAAAATTCCATCGGCTCACTCACCTCTTCAGATGAGACTGTGAAAAGAACCAAACCAACAAACCACGCTCATCAAAGCACCTAAATTGTTTACAGCTTCCATCCTTGCTCAGCAGGTTTCCAGTGTCTCAGGTCTGATGTGAGTCCATAGCTGGCTTTGGAAACAATCCCAGGCAAGTCTTGGGAAGATCTTTTCCAGACATATTTCTGGAATGAATACAACAAATAATTGTATCAGTCATCCCCAAAGCCTCTGAACTCTCCTGATTCTTGGCTGAAGAACTGCGGCCACCGGGTTCTTCTCTGAATACTTCCTAGAGCTCCTACTTATCCTTGTGGGCCTCCGTTCTGCCAAGTCAGCAAAACCCTGCTCTTTTCTTCACAGTCTGGCAAGTCTGACGAGATTATGGAGTTTTAGGTTGGTGTTACGGACAGTGGTTAAGGCAGATAGTCCGGTTGCCCTTCAAGACGGGTGAGGGGGAGGAACTGCGAGTTAAAATCATCAGGCAGAGCACGCTGACCGCTTCCAGAGCCTGTAGTCAGGTAGAGACGCCCTCAATTCGCTTTTCTCTCTAGTACCAACCAGCTGCAAAAGCAGGGGATGGGGGAAAGAGGAGTTATCTTGAAGCACTGGCTCCTACAGCGGGCTGTGCTTGCCTGGCATCACTCCTGGCTCTGAGTCGGCCGATAGCTGGGTAAAATTAGGTCACCTGCCAACATCTTCTTGAGTCAACATGCTCTTGGCTTTTAATGTAAAATTCGCGGTTAGGTAAATAGATTAGTGAGAGAAAACTGTGCCTGAGAACTGAGTGCTTGATGGAAGAAAGCATGGGTGCCTTAATTTAGTTTTATACCAGTCCTCCTGCTCCTGAGGAGGCCCTGGCTAGGATCACAGTTGCCCATTTAGCCCTTTTGCTGTGGGAGAGGCCCCCACGAAATTGCTGCAGCCTGGGAGCTGCCACCTCAGGAAGCGAGGGGGCAGATTCGCTGCCAGCGCGGGGGACACTGGCAGGGCTGGGTTTTCCCCTGCGGTATCGCACTGAGCGCGCCACGGGCTGCTCTGCAAGGAGGGAGGTTTTCGTGCTCCCGTGGCTCCCTGAACAACAGCCAGAGAGGGAGGGTGCCTGAGGAGGCGGGTGGGTGCCCCCCACCGCCCTGAGCTGCGGGGACAGCTTTTTGAGCAGAAGTGAACCTTGTCCAGGTAGGCACGAGGTGCTGTGTGAGGAAAACAGAGGTTTCAAGTAAGAACTGAGGTTTCAGTTGAGAACAAATACAGGAGACCACAGTATGTGTCATACGTTCCGTACGGCTTTGAGGCTTAGCTGTCTTGTTTTTAATTATATCCTAATATGATAGCCTGCCACATTATTCCTGTTCTTAATAATGGCTTGTATTGTTTAAGGAGATGCAAGCAGAGACACCCTGGGGATAGGAAAAGCTCAGACATTTTAAAACTAGTAAGATTCAACTATTTCAAACGTTTGTTTCTTTTCAAGTGGAACCGTCATTATCTACAGCACACCCAGGACCACACGGTCCAGGCCAAGAGGGATTTCAGTGGGAGCGCAGGAAGGATGAACAGGATTCTTATCTCAAAGTCAGGGATCCAGCACTGACGTGTTCTGTGGAGGCTGCTACGAGATATTTTACCAAATGCTTCTTGATCATCATTAAGCAGAAAACTTGCCTGAGCGTTACTCCCTAGGAACAGAACTTATTTATCCCTGGCAGGCTTGATATGACTACTTTACAAATCAACCCAGGGACTAACAGTCACATTTATGTGAGAAAAATATCTGGGCTTAGAGATTTATTGGTTTGGGGTTTTTCTGCACACCCTTATTTAATTTCACTGTTAGCATGAATGAATCTCTGGAGGGATTTAAAAGATGTGCAGATGTGGTGCTGAGGGATGTGGTTTAGAGGTCACCTGGCAGTGCTGGCTGAACAGTTGGACTTGATGATCTTAAAGGTCTCTTCCAACTGAAAGGATTCTGTGATTAGATGAATTTCTGGAGGTCCCAGTGTCCTGCCTTCAAGCTGCACGCCCTGGTGAGCAGGGCCTGCTCAGTGATGCCGTAGGGTGGGGATAATCTCAAGTAATTTATACGGCAACAGAGCGGAAGTTAAAAGATTATATTATGCCAAGATTGAGAAGAGCAGATGAGAAAGGATTGGAAGACAAATCAGGAACCAATTAGCTGAGCTCAGTGTTCACAGGAGGAAATGTTCAAAAGGAGGTGGAGATGACTGGATGAAAAACCCACCTATGCTAGTGGGAGAGGACATGCAGGAAACGGAAAAAAGAAAAAATGAGAGAGGGTTAAGGGAGAATCCTGTTACTGTGATAGCGAAATGATACATTTCCATACCTCACTGCTCTGGCTGAGCTCTTTATAGTGGCTGCACAGAAAAGCCTTAGCCTGATAAGATATGCACGACCCGGGCTCAATATTGCACCCCCAGCTAGGGCCAAATCCCCTTTGCCTTACTTTCCTGAATAGTGCCATTGTTTAAGTAGAATTTGGCTGCTATATGTTGTTCCATTTTATGGATCACTGATTCCTCTTGAACAAGGAGACTGGATGTCAAAGAAAGGGGAGTGGGAGAACTTCAGCAGGAATTAGAAAATAATCAACAGCTTGAGCTCCTGGATGGCGCAGCTCAGTTTTCAGACCTGCTTTAAACGGTAACTCTAAAGCTGCTTGTAGTGATTACCAGGGACACCCGTTTCTTCATCCAATTTGGAAGAAATCATCCTGTGTGTGCTTAACGATGGCAGATGCAGACTGGGATAGCGTATAGTCTAGATCTAACTTAAAAATTTAAAAAATTGTTATGATTGGTATCTTAGCATAGCTCCAGGATCCAATTTCCTGAAAATCACAAGAATTGATCCAAGTCAAAGTATAGAGTTGGGTACAAAGATAATTTCCTTTCAGGAAACAGTTTTAAAATAATAAACTGACTCACACCAAAACTTGTATCTGGTAACAGTTCAGCATTTGTTCCCAAGTCTGGATGCTAGGTTGGCTATCAAGAAAGAGATCTCACGAAATACTCCTACAGATGACACCTGTTATCTGTAATCATTTTTCCTTTTTAATTTAAACATTGAAGTACCTGATTGTACCCATAAAGGCCTCATAACTTTGATAAACGAATTTTGTAGGGCAGACTTGCTCCTACCTTTTTTTTTCTTTTTCTTTTTTTTTTTTTTCATGAAGAATGGGCCTATGTTTTTAAATTTTGCCTGGAATCACGTACAAGCTACTTCAAGTGCTGATAATAGAAAATATTACAATGCCACTCTAGTCACCTATGAAGTATTAACTCTGCATATTGGTATTGTCCTTACAGAGACTCCAAAATTCTTTCTAGCCCCTTGCTAGAATCTATTCCCCATCTTGGAATATCTCTTCCCAGCATGAAACCCGAGAACAAGAGAGAAATGGAGAATGAATCACAGTTTATATTATAAAGCTGAGACTGATAACGACTCAACCAGCAAGTGTCAGAGCTGGGCTTTGTGCTGAAGGAAGAAGGAAGATTGCTGAGTAGACCACTGGTCCATCTGCTTAGTCACCTTACGGACCAGTTATGCTGTGACCATGGTCTTGGCTTGAGACAGGTATTGTGAACATGGATCTGTTTTGCAACATGAGGTTCTAATTCTTTCATCACCTTTTGGAGGCTTATCCAGCGTATTCTGCAGATACTGGCTATTTATTTCCTCCCTGGCTTTTAAGGAAATAGGACTAGTTCTTTGGCGTGTGAGGGGGGTAAAACTGTGTTTCTGAAGGTCACAGAATCACAGAATGGTAGGGTCTGGAAGAGACCTGGAAAGATCATCGAGTCCAACCCCCCTGCCACAGCAGGATCACCTACAGTAGGTCACACAGGAACAGATCCAGGTGGGTTTGGAAAGTCTCCAGAGAAGGAGACTCCACAACCTCTCTGGGCAGCCTGGGCCAGGCTCTGTCACCCTCACTGTGAAAAAGTTTTTCCTTGTGTTTACCTGGAATCCCCTCTGCTCCAGCTGCACCCATTGCCCCTTGTCCTGTCATTGGGTGCCACCAAGAAGAGCCTGGCTCCGTCCTCCTGACACTCGCCCTTTCCATATTTATAAACATTCCTGAGGTCACCCCTCAGTCTCCTCTTTTCCAAGCTAGAGCCCCAGCTCCCTCAGCCTCTCCTCAGCAGGCAGTTGCTCCACTCCCTTCTTAAGCTCAGTGGCTCTGCGCTGGACTCTCTCCAGTAGTTCCCTGTCCTTCTGGAACTGGGGTGCCCAGAACTGGATCCAGGACTCCAGGTGGGGCCTCACCAGCGTAGAGTAGAGGGGGAGGAGAACCTCCCTCAACCTGCTGGCCACACTCCTTGTAATGCCCTCCAGGAGGCCATTGGCCTTCCTGGCCATGAGGGCACATTGTTGGCTCCTGGGCATCCTCTTGTCCACCAGGACAGGTCCCTGTGACTCATGTGGGATGAGGTGCTCCAAACTTTTATTTTTTGGTTCTAATTTGGTCTAAGAAAGCCTCTATGATTCTGTTAGAGGAGTAAGAGTTGAAGAAGTGAAAATGTGTGCAGACTCAAGGGGAACTGAAGGGAAAACCTGTCTTCGATTCCAGTGGATTTATTGTTGTTAAGATGTCGGACATTTCTATTATGCAATACAGCTCTAGTGGTTTAGTAAAGAGCATCTCATGTGAAGACAGGGAATGCCCTCTGCCTGAGAAGTCTGCAACCCTAACTGAATGATTAATGAAATCAGAGTCTGGGTATTTAACTATGTATAAAAATGATCATGTGCCGGCTCGTGTCTTGGGGTACTGGGGGTAGACAAGACCTGACAGTCATCCAAAGGGATTTCATTTCTCAGCTCTTTAATCCGAGCTGGTTTGTGCCCTGGTCTGCACACCATTATATTTCAATACAACATTATATAGCAAAGACATTAACTTTTTAGAAGGTACATCATATGTGATATATTTTACACTCACGAGAGCCACAGGACAGCGCCAAAATGCCATGTTGTAGAGTTTGACTGTCGTGGTCAATTTGTAGAATGAAATAAGTATCTGCTTTATTTCTTGTAAATCAAAATCAGCAGTGAAACCTATTTATTGCCATAGGGACCATACTTGCAATTCTGGAAGCTGCTCAGTTGATTAATTTGATCTGGGAACTTTACAGATCTCTTGAATAGTAAATATCATCTTAGCTACAACAAAAAATAACTTTGATAAGAAAACGTGATATAAAAACCTCCAACAAATCAGGTTTCTGAGAGATGATCAAAATCACATCAGAAAGAAGCTGAATGAAATGAAGATCTTACACTGAAAATAACAGTACTATCTATAGCTCCTCACGGTGACTGTCTACCTAGCTAAGGACTCTAAATAGCACGTAATTATAAAGTATAAGTGTTTCTCTAGATTATTATTCTGTGTAGCATTTGAAAGATAATGTATTCACCCATTTTTACAGCACATTCCTGGATTCAATGGAGACCTCAGAAACAGGAAAAGACACTCACAGTCTTCTCCCGCAGCATTCTCATAAAAACCTGGCTGCTTATGGCTTGGATGGGCATGCTCTTTGCTGGATCAAACGCTGGCTTGACAGCCAGGCCCCAAGAGTGGTGGTGAATGGAGCTCAAACCAGCTGGCGGCCGGTCACAGGGGAAGTTCCTCAGGGGTCAGTGTCGGGACCGCTTCTGTGTAACATCTTTATCAATGACCTTGATGAGGAGATCGAATGCACCCCCAGTAAGTTTGCAGACGACACCAAGCTGGGTGAGAGCGTTGATCTACTTGAGGGTAGGAAGGCCCTGCAGTGGGACTTAGACTCAATCGACGGGCTGAGGCAAATTGTAGGAGCTTCAACAAGACCAAGTGTCGGGGCCTGGACTTGGGCCACAATAACCCCAGGCCACACTACAGGCTGGGGGAGGAGTGGCTGGAGAGCTGCCAGGCAGAGAGGGACCTCGGGGTGCTGATCGGCAAGCAGCTGAAGATGAGCCAGCAGTGTGCCCAGGTGGCCAAGGCGGCCAACAGCGTCCTGGCTTGGATTAGAAATAGTGCTGCCAGCAGGAGTAGGGAAGTGATCATCTCCCTGTACTCGGCACTGGTGAGAGCCCACCTCAGGTGCTGTGTCCAGTTTTGGGCACCTCAAAACAAGAAAGACATTGAGGTGCCGAAGCGGGTGCAGAGCAGAGCGACTGGGCTGGAAAAAGGCCTGGAGAACAAGGCTTATAAGAGTGGCTGAGGGAACTGGGGCTGTTTAAAGAAGAGGAGGCTGAGGGGAGACCTTACTGCTCTCTACAACTATCTGAAAGGACGTTGTAGAGAGGTAGGTGCTGGTCTCATCTCTCAAGTAAGTAATGATAGGACAAGAGGGAACAGCCTAAAGCTGCACCAAGGGAGGTTTAGGCTGGACAGTAGGAAAAATTTTTTTCTCTGAGAGGTTTGTTGAGTCACCATCCCTGGATGTGTTTAAAATTCGTGTAGATGAGGTGCTTAGGGGTTTGTTTTAGGGGTGGTAAAGAGAAGAGTAGGGTTGGACCTGATGATCTTGTAGGTCTTTTCCAATCTAGATGATTCTATGATTCATATAAATTGGCTGGCATATTAAAAATAATTCTTTTAATATGTTTCTAACTTAGTCTAGAAGTTCTTAATTTGAAACTATATTTTTTTGATGAAGGAGCTCAATAATATGTAATTTCATTCTAGTAACATTTTATGAGAATAGACATTTTCTGGTTTAAATCATATTAGTCAAGAGAGCTGGTTAAAGCCTCCAGTGGGAACTGGGGGAAAAGGCAGAACAGGCTGCTGATGGTGACCAGCCCAGCAAAGGCATGGCAGAGGCCAACAGGAACCCTATTTAGAAACCATAGCGCCTCCGAAAAAGGAGTGGGTTTATCAAAGGATCAGAGCTCAGGCTACCACAGCTCTTCTTTTTCTTGCTTCTCTTATTTCCCTTTGGAAAGACACGCATCCCAGATTCTCCCCTTTGTGTGGCTTTCACAGGCAATTTCTTCTTCCCTCAGTGGTGGGTAACTGAGTTTGGTTTCACTCTCCCCTTTTCTGCCTGGAGGTGGAACGAAGGCTGGCAGGCTGGGCTCTTCCCTGGGCCATAGAAACAGGACCTCTCACTGGTGAGAGTATCACAAACTGAGCCAGATAAGATCCAAGTGATTGGTGTCTGAGAACAGCAAGACAAGCAGAAAAATAATCATTAGCTTGTAGATGAGGCAGTGCTTTTTGCAGGTGTATTGAAGGAGTACTCTGCCTTACATGTGCTGTGCTTTTCGGAGAGCTTGGCCTTCTGTGTAAACTGAAATGATTTTACTTTATTCACTGAAGTGAATTAAGGTCAGAATAAATGATCATATCGGCCTTTCCTGGCTTTATTTGTATGGGAGTCCTTATGTGTGTGTACCCACGTGTGCTTTACGCCGAGAGAAAAACCTCAGGCTATCGGTAAGTGAGTTTTATTTATTTACATACAGCCTCACTCCATTCCTTGCTCCAGCTGTCTGTTGCTAGCAGCCAAGGAAGTCTTTTCAGCTCTCCTGAATGAAACAGTTATTGTTTGGTGTGGTGGAATAAATGGGTGAACAGAGTGTAAATGTTGGGATTTTGTCTTCTGCGTATCAGGCTTTTAAATTTCAGGGTACGTCCTGTCTGTAAGCAGAGGTGGCATTTTGCGAGTGGGGGGCTTGCTGCTGTGTGTCAGGAAGGCAACGCAGAATGATTTACTTTTTCCCCACTCTAATCTCTTTTTTTTTTTCCTTCCCCCTTCATCTGAAAGAAATCGTTGGATGTGCAAGTGTAGATTTGCTGTGTCCATACAGAAGCATGTGCATGCATTATCGTGTCATTATTTAAGCACGAGGCAGCCCGTGGGTGCCAGGAAATGTGATCATTGACAGGTGTGACGTATTGACCGCCGCCGCTGGGAAGAGGCTCAGAACCAGTTCAGTGACTGGCTGAAATGAAATCCCAGCCCTGGCAGCTGTAGATCCTGTTACTGTTTGAATAACAAAAAACAACCTGTTGCTATTGCCAGAAGGAGGGGGAAAGAAAATCTCTCTAAACTGATTCATTCTCTCCTTTGTTTGAAAAGAAGGAAAATAGGCAATTGTTCAAGAAATTGAAGCCTTATTTCTGGTATTTCTTGCTAGAATTGCTCAGTGAAGCTAAGGCCTGTAATTAGCCCTCATTAACTTTCCCTTTCACATGGAGCCTGTGCTTTATTGTTTCTGTGGCTTCCCAAACACTTGTCACATATCGCAAAGTGAAGATCTGTTCATTTTCATGATGACAATGTATAAATGATATTTTAAAAATCCTTTAAGGTACTAAGGAGCTATTAACAAATCCAAACAGAATATTCTCAAGACTTCTTGGTCACTTTCTGCAATTTGGTTTCTCTTGATGTATTTTTAGGACTTTGTGCACTTCCCATGGTCTCGGTGAAGGGACAAGTGTAGCAGTTGCCTGTGCGGCTGTAGGTCCCACCGTGTGCAGCGTCCGTGTCTGTTGGGTGAATTAATGTGTCATCCGAATGATCACCTATCTGCCTATATTGCACAGAATCCTCCAGAAAGCTTTTAAGTTAGAGGTGGGAAATTTCTCTATCATCCTCTGATTAATTCTAATTAACGACTTGGGTGTTCTACCACTCGCACATCTTCCAAGTCAGCACAGAAATAAAAGTGTCAGGCAGGTTTTGAAATGTCTGAAATGTGACAGAACTGAGATTGAGATGAAACTTGACTTTGTAAACTCTTGCTTCCTCATAGTTTCTAATTGCTGCTTTATGCTATGGGTTGGTTTTGTGTTTGGTTTGGGTTTTTTAAATTTTATTTTGGTTGGGTTTTTTTGGTGGTTTGGTTTTTTGTTGTTGTTGGGTTTTTTTTATTTTTTTCTTAGGTAAGGGATAATAGCGCACCATATAGCTTTGGGAAAATGATGTGCTATTAGGATCTCTCCCTTCGGTTAGAGGGAACACCGCACGGACAGCGTAATTTCTTTTGCCAGGTTTGCAATAGGCAACAGTCAGTCACAACAACCATACTGGTTTTCATCCAAGTTTTGAACACCCAGGAACGGGTTGAAAATCCAAAGGCTGCTTTACATACTTAGGCTGGTCCAGCAGCACAGCCTACAATAAATTTCAGTAGCCGTAACGTGGGTTGAAGTTGAATTAACAACTTAATGATGTCATTGCTTATCGTTACCGGACTCTGAGTTGCTCAGCCTTTCCTGCTGTTAGCAAAATTACTGAATACCTGGGTGAAGAGGTGGATTTTTTTAGTAAATAGGCTTCTTCCTCACTAAGTCTGACTTTCTTCTTCTAAGCAAAAATAAAACCCAACATGAATCTAGTTTGTTGTTGTTCAGGGGTTCATTATATTCCAGAATATGAAAAAACTTCAGCAAGGGTGGCAAAACTATTGTCCAAAGCTTAATTGCAAGGTACTTGTAAGTGTTGCAGTGTACAGTTCTTTTTTTCCCATATATTTGCAAGTGTCTAATACTCAATAATCATTTCATGTAATAAACAATGGGCTGAAAACTATTAACTGGAAATATGCATTAAAGCTGTGATTGAGAGACATTAATGAGATTAAAGGCTGACTAGTGAGCTATTTATTAAAAGATAAGAAAATAATCTGTGTAGGTAGCACAACATAGGACTGAACCATCCTACAGTAATGAGTCCAATCACTGCCTCATTTTTCTCCGTTCAGTGGCTTTGGGCTACTTGCATTTCTGAAGAGAAGTAAACAAGTTAGTGATTTTTTCTTTTCTTTATATGAGGTAGGAAAGGATCTGGTTTAGATAACTAAAATTACAGCAAATTGCAGACGTGTAACCGTCTCTGTTGCAAAGTCTGTGAACCTTAATCATGTTATTTGAAAAAAACCAAATACTGCTGCACTGTCTAGTGCAGATTGCCTGTTTGTAATTAGAGAGATTTCTTTTTAACATGTGTGAAATTGGGAATAGTCCTAACTGAGCTAGGCTTCCCCCTTCCCCAAAGTGCTATGGATGACGAACAATTTTTTAAAGACTGAGCTCCTGTTTCAGGATCGGCCATCCGCTTAATCGCCTACTGTCCATTTACCAAGAGAAATAGCAGAGTAAAAATCAACTCACGACCCTGAAAGCGCTGCTGGCTGCAATCAGACTTTTAGCCCTTTAAATTACAGGTTGCAGAAACATGACACTGAATCATTTGATCCTTAAATTGCTTTCTAAATTCTGGATGCCTTGCATCAAACTCTTAACTCGCAGCTACTGAAGAGGTCTTGATGTAAAGCAGGATGGCTAGCTACTGACAACTGAGTTTGGTAGGAAATAAAAGCAAAGCTTGCTTTTGAGAGAGCAGGGAGAAAACCTGGCTGCAAGAAAATATGTGTGAAGTATCTGTCTTTCTGTAATCGGTGGTTTAGCTTTTTCTACTTTGAATGTTGTGTTGCTGAGTCTCTGCCTCTGACACAGGCAGTGTCAGATCTGTACGCACATCTATCTACTGGCACACTTCATAAATCTACACCTGGCTTCCTCAAAAGAGAATTTCCTGGAGCTTCACTCACCCCGTAATATGTACCGCTCTTTGCAGTGCCTGAAATCCGGGAGTCGCGGGAGTCAGCTGTGCCCTGAGTGGACCTGGTCGGTGTTTTGGGTGGGGAAACCTCCTTTAGCATATTCAGTCAGAAGCGTTAGAATAGCTTAGGAGGCAGGGATATGTCATGTAAATGAACTCAAGCAGCTCTACTACCTATTATGCTCAGAGTTCCCTTCTTTTCTGAGGGGCCTCATTTGGTCTAGGAATTAGTACAGCCTTAGGGCTTCTCTATTTGATTAACCAGAGCCTGGATTTGTTAAACCCCCAGACATGCTGCAAAGTTCTTTTTCCTTCCTGGAAGCTTTTGAGTAAGTATTCAAAGGTGAAAGGGTTGGAGGTTAAAGTTCTGACCCTCCTCTCCTTCGAACCCCTTGCCTTCAAGAAGGGAACAAAGCAAATCACTTAAGCCTGTGCCCATCTGACTCAGTCTTGCTATCGCTCATATGTTTTCTGTTGATCTTAAGGCTTCTGCGGTGGGAACTGAGATTCAAATGCTCAACTTTAAATTAAAACCTGGTTGTGTAGGCCTTGTGGTTCTGGATTACAGTTTGAAAATTAGTCCAAAGAAAGAATATCTTAAAGAAAATACTGCTCAACTACTTTGGAACGTAGTGCTTGACTCAAGACTTTTGCATACCTGCATTTGGTAATACTGCTAACTGAAAGCATGGGATTATTTCCAAGAAAATAAAAGGGACTTGAGGTCTCTTTTGCAAGCCTTACTAAGCTGGGGTCTGAGAATGACTTCCGGACAATTTTACAAAGATGTGATACATTACTTACAGGGAAGTTGGCTAATTGGAAAAATTAACTTCATTTTTGTAGTGGAAGCCTAATCCTTTAAACCGTGTTCTGCTCTTGGGGGGCTGTGGTGATTTGGAGACTTTACTACACGGAGGACCAAATTTCTGACGGCCTTTGTGAAATTGCAGTGTGGTGGAGTGTCCCATGGTCAGTGGTGGTCGCGGGGAATTTGTCACACTTTTGTCGGCCAGGAACAACATCATTTGAAAAAAAAGGTTACGTAGCTACCTATTTATTTATTTATTTTTATTTATTTTATATATATATATAAAAATATATAT
>VWZK01013976.1:72077-110261 GCA_013396935.1 Baryphthengus martii | reverse complement strand
TTTTTTTTTTTTTTTTTTTTTTTGGGGCCTAAAAGTAGAGAAAGGTTATTTACTTGTCCCAATACCACCTCCCTGAATGGTGGTTCACGTTGCAAGGCAGCACGCGGCCGAGCGGCGTCCTTTTAACAACCATTTATTGAAAAACAAATGTCACCGAGGCTCTGGTAATACATTTGGTATAGCTCCGTTCCAGGATTGAGAGGAAATATATAAAATATAAAGGCTGTAAATGCAGAACTCTTCATCCTGGAAAAAGCAAGATTGAAAAAAAAAAAACAAACAAAACCAAAAACAAACCAAACGAACGAACGAAAAAAAATAAAAAACAACAACGAAAAAACCAACCCCGCATTCTGAGTTTAAAAAAAATAAGGAAAAAAAGTAACTTCCTCAGCCTGAGGACTGGAGAAAGGCTCAGCGGTCCCTCCTCACTGGTTTTATTGCTTTCGGCCGGGAAAGCTCCCAAAACTCACCGTGTTCCTTTGCTCGGTCACCGCCAGGTGACAAAGGCGACACCACCGCAGCCTTTCGGAAGGGCTCCGGCGGGCCGGCCGCCCCGGGCGCGCTACGTACCGGTTCCTTGGCAAACCCCTTCCAGAGGGTTGGGGGGGGGTTCCTCTCGGGCTCCTGCTCACCCCCCTGCCCCAGAAAGAAGAGTGCTGTGGCTGAAGTTAAGGCAGCAATAAATAGCGGCGGGCCGAAGGCTGCCGGCACAGCCGCCTCCCCAGGGCCAGAGGGGGTTCTTTTAGGTGTCAATAAACGCGTTTTTTTTTGAGGGAGGATTCGGCGTAACGTCCTGCGGAGCCCTGAGTCTGGTGGCCGAGGTACTCCCCGGGGCCGGGCTCTGGGGAGGGAATGAGGTACGAAGAGCCTCGCTTCTCGCTTCGCGTCGGAGCCACCTGAGGACAAGAAGGTAAAAGAAGTGACAGGTGAGCCAGAGGAAACGGTGGCACGAACCAGCGAGCCAGGCTGGGAATTACGAAGGACGGGGAGCCGGTAACTGACTCCAGCGGGCCTGGCTCCTTGGGCTTGGAGCTCCAGCTATACACAGCTCGTGAGTCAGCGCTCGTGCCCTTTCCCTGGAAAAAAAAAAACCCACCGAACAAATCCGAAAGGCCTTGGTGTCCCACCAGCCACACGTTTTTGTGAGGGCAAAGGGCTGGCCGGGCCAGCGCAAGGTTAAAAAAGCAGCGGTGTGAAGGCCGTGCTGTTCCCCACAGCAGCTCCGGCCATCTTCAGCCTTGGCCCCAGTGGGCTACCTCTCATTCCTCTCTCTTCTCTCTTGGAGAACTCAAGGGGTTAAGGTGTCCTGAGGCAGGTGGTGAAGGGCTTGCTTTCCAGCCGCGCCAAAGCAGGTTTGTGCTGTGGATTATGGGTGACCCTCTGCTACTTGCAGGCGCGAGGTGACACCAGGCCGCAACGTGCAGGAGAAAGCGGGAACACGGCTTCAAGCAGCACTTCCATTCAACTACAACTCAGAAAGCCCTGAGGGTCCCCAAGCGGGGTTTCTGGTGAGGGCACGGGTGACCTAAGGCTGCCCCAGCACCAAGGGCTCAGGTTCAGGTCCTCTCCGGGCTCCATCAGCGCAGGATGTTGCACTACCCAAGCACCTCCAGCAGCAGAGCTGTACGGAGCTGTTAAGAGCAAGGCCTCCTGATGCCGTCACTCTTTCCCCCGGCACATCATTATTTCATTACCAAAGGGCTCAAATGGGCCCCTCATTCCAAAAGCCTGAAGCACCTGCCCTGTAACACCCACCTGAAGCTGAGCTCACCACACCCTGCTCCACCACAATGGGTGGCTTGGGTTAAGCCTCCTCCGAGAACAGAAGATTTGGGGTTGCAGTTTGTGTTGGAGGGAATATTTTGGAACTGTTAATGTATTTCATAAAGCTGGACACTCATTCCTTAACTCGGTCGAAAGAAGAGCTGAGCTGACCAAACGTCCCCGAGCCCAACGCTTCCTGGCAGTTCCCAGCAGCGACGTGACCGTCACAACTCAAACTACCCTCTGCTAAGCCCAATTTCGTCGCACCCTGCACTTGGCATCGGCCTCAATTGGACTGTGCTTGAGGAAAGACTCCGAGTTCCCCCCAGCCCTGGGAACGGCGCACGTGTCCTGCAACCCTCTGGCCATGCTCCTCCTGACCCTCCAGCATGCAGCCCAGAGAAGCAGGAGAAAAAAAACCACCATGGTGCAGGGTGAAAGCAAGTGCAGAAATACGAGCACACGGTCTTCACCAGTGCAGTGCCTCTGGGAGACCAGTACCGTGCCCTCTTCCCTGGGATTTAGCTTTTCGTTGCAGGAATGAGTCAAGGACCTCGCCACGGAGACCAACGGTGCCGCTGGGTCACCTGTGCCAAGGGACACACCTTGAGGAGTGTGGNGGACTCGATGATCCCAAGGGGCTTTTCCAAGCTGAATGATTCTCTGATTCTCTGTCCGCCCACTCTCACACTGCCTTTTATGGCAGCTGGCACTACGATGCCCCTCCAAGGAAGCTGTTCAACATCACCTCCCCATACACCCGGGGGCTTTCCTCTTTAGACTGGAGAGAAAAGCCTGAGGGAGCTCAAACCCCAGAGTAGCTCCTTCTCCTGGCACAGTTCCACTTGTTTCCAGTCACAGCGGAGCTGCCAGGAACATGAAAGCTCCATTTTTATTTTTACTTTTTGCTGCACTGAGTTCGAGCTGTCACAGCCCAGGGCACCGAGTTCAGGCCTTGGCCATCTTTACCCCAAGACACCTCCAGTCAGGCCTTGCCTCCCATCCAAGAGTCATAAATTGCTACAGTTGTGCGCTCCTTTTAAATCTCCTCAAAAAAAAAAAAGGGAATTTCATGCCAAGGCTGAGCTGCAAGTTTCTGAATGGCCAAACATCACGTGCTGACCTCTGCCAAGCAACAAGATTTAACGCCACGATGGAGAGATGTGCAGGAGACTGAGCCCCTAAGCTCCCCCAGGTGCCACCTCTGACTGTGGCCACCATGGAAAGGCCCACGAGTCGTGCTGGAGCCGTGCTGGGAGGAACGCTCATCGCTCGCAGGGCTGCGTGGCTCAGGCTGGACTCACAAAGGCAGCAGCTCCAGAACAGGTGACACTCTTGCCCAGAGAGGTGGTGGAAGCCCCATCCCCGGAAGTGTTCAAGACCAGGTTGGATGGGGCTCTGAGCAACCTGCTCTAGTGGGAGGTGTCCCTGCCCGTGGCAGGGGAGTTAGAACTCGATGATCCTCAAGGCCCCATCCAACCCTACCAATTCTAGGATTCTATGGTCTCTCCCGTCCCATAAAACCAGGAGCAACGGGATTTACCTGCTGCATGAGAGTACGAGCTCCTCAGGCCTTCTAAGGCCCTCAGGCAATGAGAAGTCCTTTGGTCAGACTAAACAAAGCTTTGGTCGCCACCCTCTCAGCCTCTATTAAACCAGCCTTCCGTCAGTCCAGACTTAAGCTGGGCCTCACGGCTTCCACGGCCCCTCCCCGTCCCTCCCACAGCTCTTCCTGGTGAAAACTGAACGTCTGCTGAGTGCAACAAAGGAAACTGCTCAGCGAGCCTGGCTGAAGTAGGTTGAGTCTGACATCTGCTGTAACTTCAAATGAAAGCCATTTTAAAAGTGGTTTTCCTCCAGTTGAGAGGAAAGCAGAAGCTGTGGGTAACCTGGGCTCTGCCTTGACCTGCCAACTCCACTTCAGAGGGATTTTACTCCAGTGGCACTCACTGCAAAACCCCCCATCTCAAGGCAGTGTGAACAGAGCTGTGCTGCTGCTCAGCGAGAGCTGGACAGGCTGGAGAGCTGGGCCAAGGAGAACCTCATGAAGTTCAACAAGAGCAAGTGTGGAGTCCTACACCTGGGGAGGAATAGCCCCCTGCACCAGGACAGGGGAGGGGGTACCTGCTGGGAAGCAGCTCCATGGAGAAGGAGCTGGGAGTGCTGGGGGACAACAAGTTCCCCATGAGGCAGCAAAGGGCCCTGGTGGCCAAGAGGCCAAGGGGCTCCTGGGGGGCAGGGAGAAGAGTGTGGGCAGCAGGGGGAGGGAGGTTCTCCTGCCCCTCTGCTCTGCCCTGGGGAGGCCACCTCTGGAGTAGTGGGTCCAGGGCTGGGCTCCCCAGTTCAAGAGAGACCAGGAGCTACTGGAGAGAGTCCAGCAGAGGCTACGAAGATGCTGAAGGGACTGGAACATCTCTCCTGTGAGGAAAGGCTGAGAGAACTGGGGCTGGTTAGTCTGGAGAAGAGAAGCCTGAGAGGGGAGCTGATTCATGTTTCCGAATCTCTGCAGGGTGGGGGTCAAGTGGAAGGGGCCAGGCTCTTTTCTGGGGTGCCCTGGGAGAGAACGAGGGGCACTGTGCACAGACTGGAACCCAGGAAGTTCCACGTCTGGAGGAGGAGGAGAAACTTCTTTGCTGTGAGGGTGATGGAGCCTGGAACAGGCTGCCCAGAGAGGTGGTGGAGTCTCCTGCTCTGGAGACTTTCCAAATCCCCCTGGATCTGTTGCTGTGTGGCCTGCCCTGGGTGATCCTGCTCTGGCAGGTTGGACTCCATAATCTCCAGAGGTCCCTTCCAACCCCTACCAGTTTAGAGTTCTATTTCCTCCTCCTTCATTCACTTTCTACTTTATTTGCCTCCTTCGAGGCACTTTTGCTGCTTTACCCTCACAGATACCATCTCTGCAAGACCCAAACATCCTGCTTCTCCGTGTCCGGGGGGTTTGGTGATTTGTGGGCAGTGAGAAACACTGATCTCCAGGGTGCTGGAGGGCCCTCAGGGGCAGATCTGATGCCCTGCCCAATCACTGTTTTATTTACCACATCTACTGGGACTTGGGTGATCCTGAGGAGCGGGGATGCAGTGGAAAAGCTCGGCCTTGGCTTGTTGTGGGTCCAAAGTCCACTCGGTGGCAGCATAAGACAAATAAGAAGGGCTTCCACCAGCAGCTGGCTCGGGCAGCATCTGCAACTGCTCTGCTGGGTCTCTCCTCTCACCTTCTTTAATGGGTTTTGTGGAGGAAGCTGGAAGCTGCCTGCCTGCTGTGATCCCTGGGCTCCACTGTAAAGTGTTGGCATGACCTGCAAGCAGGTCCTGTAGGCCGGGTAAGATCCACCTGTAGGTTCCTAAATGCAGGACGGGATCCGTGATCAACCAGAAGGTGAAAGAAAATAGGTTTAGTAATTCATTTTTCGCTTGATACGATAATGAGCTCCCAGCAGATAGGGAAATACCCGAGTCAAGCTCGATTGGCAGGAGTGCACCGTTTGCAGCAGCTCAGGCATGCAGCAATTGCTGGAGCAAAAGGGAAGATTTGGAGGGTGGTTTACTTCACATAATTCCTTAAAAAAAAACCCAAAGTGTGTTTCTCACGGGTCACAGAAACCTTGAGCTAGATAACGGTGACAGACTCCCCGACAAGTAACGTTACGCTGCGTGGCTTCTGGGCAGGACTATTTTAATACACTCCTGAACTTTACAGGTGTGGGAGTTTAGAGAGGAATATTTATTCCAGCTCTAATCACAAGCGTGAGCAGGAATCCTGGAGGGTGCCAGTGCCAGGATGCCCTGCAGCAGGTGACCATGCCCTGCAGAAGGTGGTGACCGTGCCCTGCAGAAGGTGGAGACCGTGCCCTGCAGAAGGTGGTGACCGTGCCCTGCAGCAGGTGACCATGCCCTGCAGCAGGTGACCATGCCCTGCAGCAGGTGACCATGCCCTGCAGAAGGTGGTGACCGTGCCCCGCAGAAGGTGGTGACCATGCCCTGCAGCAGGTGACCATGCCCTGCAGAAGGTGGTGACCGTGCCCTGCAGAAGGTGGAGACCGTGCCCTGCAGCAGGTGACCATGCAGTGCCATTCATCCCACACTCTCCAATCCCTTATTCCAGCCACTCCCAACAAACCAAGCAGGTGTCTGGATTCCAAAAGCACCCCTACAGGTGATGGGAGCAACGGCCAACGGAGACGGGCAGAAAAGACAGAATTCTTTCTCACCTCAGAGGCTTCATTTTCAAAGTCATCGACTCTTGCCTGGGTAGAGTTATATGCCTGAGCATAATGGTGATACCACTGCTGAACAGCCTCCTATAAAGGAGGAAAAAACACAAAACCTCTTCCCATTAGCCGTCTACTAAGCTGGCTTGAAACGACGATGATTCTTACGGCCTCGCGGGACGGAAGAGTGAGCGAAAGGCAAAGGTCACCCAGAAGCATCAAATCATGTTTAACACCAGCGAAAAAGCTCAAACCAAATGTTGAAAACCACGGTAAGTGCTTCAAAAATACACCAGGCACCTCTGCCTTGTCATTTGTGTTCTGTGGAAGGAGCAGGCAGTACAGATAGAGCTGCATGGTGACACGTGGCACCTCTGCGTAGTCCCTCACGGTACTAAAGAGAATACTAGTAAGGTTAATATCACAATACTACTGATTTTTATTTTTTTTTGGACAGATTTGGGGTTATGAACTGCCTCCAAGAGACATCAAAATGAACTGAAAGCCAATAATCAGATTCAAACAGTTTTCAAGGCTGTGTTAAGTGCTTACATGGACCACCCAGGACAGGGCAAGAAATAACGGGTCCAAGCTGGAACCCAGGAAGTTCCACCTCAACATGAGGAGAAACTTCTTTGCTGGGAGGGTGACGGAGCCTGGCCCAGGCTGCCCAGAGAGGTGGTGGAGTCTCCTGCTCTGGAGACTTTCCAAATCCCCCTGGATCTGTTGGTGTGTGGCCTGCCCTGGGTGATCCTGCTCTGGCAGGGGGGTTGGACTCGATGATCTCCAGAGGTCCCTTCCAACCCCTACCAGTTTAGGATTCTATGATTCTCTAACCCACAACTGTCACCAGATCTGACCTGAGAAGGAGATGGGACTGGCTTCTGGCAAAGCTCCCCGTGCCTTCTCCACCCCTCCTGGCCAGGCTGAGACCGTCCTAATTCCAAAACCACCCCCATGTGCCCGCTCTCTGGCCTCCAGACCCAACTGACTCCCACAGCAGCCCTGCTCTACCCCAGGAGGTTTGCAGCAACGTGGGTTTCCTTGCTAGCAGCCCAGGAGAGGGGAGCAGAGCTTGTTTCTGTCTCCTTGTTGCAAGAGGAGAGATCAGGCAACCCTGGGGAGGAGGAGACCTACAGCAGAGCCAGGGTGGATGTCTCAGCATAGCCACCAAGATTTTTATACGGATCACCTGATGTCAGTACGATCCAGTTCTCCCTATACAACTGCCTTTCTACACAGACCAGTGAGAATATGGCAATGTTCTTTCACAGAGTGTCCTGATGATGTCTGTGAAACCTAGCACGTGCTCTCCATCCTGCAACCCTCTCCAGCTCTCCACCTTAATGGCCACGCTCCCCGATCACCAGATGGGGCACAGGGCGAAGGAATCCTGTGCAGTGAAACCAGCTGGCAGAGACTGCAAAAATTCCCCAAGCGATACAGGAACTGCTGGTGGGCAGAACACATCCTTCTCTGGGGTCTAGCCAAGGTTCAGGAAAACCTGAAAATGTCTTGGGAAGGGAAAGAGAAAAACTTCCTGGTTTTGAAGACAGACCAAAGCCAAGTCAGAAGCTGTAACGCAGTAATTTTTTTAGCCTACTACACTTGAATTCTCAAGGACTTTTTCTATGGTTATGACGCTCCAGAAGGGAATGACTTGAGACTTTTTGCCTGGTATTAGATGTACTTCTGAACACTGAGAGAAACTCAAGGTCTATCTCTAAACCCAAAGAGGATCTACAAGGTTCAGCCTGAAGAAAAAGGTGGGAAATGCTAGGAACTGCGGAAGAGTGGTACATGATGTTGGGCAATGCTCTTCAACTGCACATAGACTACATCAGACCTCCCCTTGAAGGCCACTTGAAAGATGGGGACAGACTTTGGAGCAGGGCCTGGTGGGACAGGACAAGGGGGGATGGGGTTAAACTAAAAGAGCAAGATTTAATCCAGAGAGAAGGAGAAATTGTTGGTGCTGAGGGTGGTGAGAGCCTGGCCCAGGTTGCCCCGAGAGGTGGTGGCTGCCCCATCCCTGGCCCCATTGCAACCTGCTCTAGTTGCAGATGTCCCTGCTCCCTGCAGGGGGGTTGAACTAGATGACCTGCAAAGGTCCCTTCTCACCCAACCCAGCCTGTGGTTCTATGTGTACCAAGAAGTGCATTAAGAGAAAACCAACGAGCAGCTCAGGGAGGGATCTCTGAGCAGCTCTCTGCCAAAAAATCCCGCTACCAAAGCAACGAGCCAGGCTTCAGAAGAAAGCACAGCAAAACAACCCACCTGTGTGTACTCTCCATGCTGCTGAGAGTAATTAAAATAATTTTCCACTGCGTGTTGTGACGTAGGTCCCTGAGACACTGCAGCATCCAGCGCGTTGTTGGGAAGCCCGGTCTGCTGCGGTGGACTAGAGGCTTTGCTGGCAATTGCTGTTGGTGAGACAAAGAACACATGGTTTGCAGAAACGGCACCCATCAGGTTGCACTCTTGTTCAGCAATATTCTGAGCTTAAAGCAGAAATTTGCTACTTCAGATTAGGCCCTGCTGAAAATTAATCGGCGCTACTAACGACTGAAAGGTTTTCTAGAAGTTTGTCTACATCAATAAGCTCCTTAAATCTGAATATTTACCCTTCCCAAGCACAATATGAACTATGAGGCTGGATTATATAGCAATTTTAAGGCAAATTTCCTTAAAGATGAACGTTGCGATCGCTGCCAAACAGAATAACCACTTGTCACGCTCTGGTTGAGGAAATTTGCAATAAAAGCCTCTCAATATTTGCTTACCTGGAAGACATATACCAGGCAAGACACTTGCCAAGTTCAAGTAGGGGTTGGTACTAAGACGGATTTCTTTTGGTGGTTCTCCCAGCAGTGAAGTCTGTTTTTTCAAGGGAGTCTGTGAAACAATTGGCCAGGTCAGTGCTCACGATATTCATACAATTGTCAGAAATAATCTAAGTGTCCCTGCAGGATTTGAGAAAAAAGCTCAGCTCTGTGAAATGTTAATAAGAAAACTTAAAATAAATGCTGGGGACAACTATCTGGACACGTTGCTTGTATTTTTTTTTTTCTTGCTAAATGATTTTGTAGGAATGCTTCTCTAAGTTTCTACTGGCTATTCACCACCAACCAAACAAAAGAAAACCTTTTACATTCCAGTAAATGAGTAATAACCAGCAGAACGACCCCAGGGTTGGCATTAAAAACACGGCCAAGGCAAAAATCAACTCTTCTCACCCAGAGTCCGAAATAAATAAAGGACAAAGGAAGCCTGGGCTGGAGATGATAGAACCCTGCCTGCAACCTGCCACTGTAACACATCTAATGATCACTCAAGTTATAAGCCTGGGCTTGAAAAAAAGGAAAATGTTTAGGGGTAGAAATGAAGCGTCAGGACTGACTCATTCCTTCAAACCTTCCTATGAGGGATCTGGAAGGGGAAACTACCCACTTGTGTTTCCTTGGCTGATGTTCAAAGAAACACCAGAAATAAGGACTGAAGTAGCTACAGCAAGTTTAAAAAAAAGGTCTTAGAAAAACAACTTCTCTTGATAAACAATATTCATAGAAATAAATTAATTATCTAGACTTCTAACGGTTTAATAACACCAATTTTATATATATCTACACAAACACCCGACGTATTTCTCCATGTGTATCTATCAAAATCCACTATTACAGTAAAAAATATCCCCAAAAAATGAAAAATGTACTTTCTAAAGCAGGACCAAAGCTGTCAAAGCTGCCTAACAAAGGCAGACATCAACACTGTGCATATAATCTAATTACTTCACAAGGCTCAAAAAATACGTAAGGAAAACACAGACCTGATCAAAATTAAGAGCAGGTCTCCTGATAAATGTCAAGGTGTTTATATATGGTATAAAAAAAAGTAAATGCTGTTAATGATGGGAAAAAACTAAAAAAAATAGACTGTTCTGGTTCAACTTAAAGCCTATCCCATGATCCTCCCACCCCCTGCCTTCAAGGGAAGAAATATTACAGCTGATACAGACTAGAAATAGGTCAGCTATGGCTAAGAGGGTATGGATTAAAAATGGAAAAGTTACATAAAAAAAAATATATATATAAATATACATACACAGATACCACCTGGAAACCCAAAGGCCCTACATATCACTAGAACTGCTTCTAATTAGTCAAGAAATTCCACCATAAGTTTAATTTTCGTCTTTAAAAGGGACATTGCCCTCGAGATACCTTCAGCATCAAATACTCGGAGGCAAAGAGACGGAAAAAACCAAACCACCCCTCCAGCATTGTAAAAAGATGCCGTTGTGAATTCATTTGGACCACCAAAAAGCATTATTGTTCTCTCCCTATTCTTTAGAGCCGCAATGACCTTAAAATGTCTCATGGATGATCCCGTGATCTAGCAGATTTTATAGTGAAGAGCAACAATAAGCAGGCACAGTTAACTCTTACACATAAAAATGAATAATAAAAAATAATTAAAAAAAAATAATAAAAAGAAAAGAAAATCCACACAGGAGAAAAAAAGAAAGGAAAAAAAAAAAAAATAAAATATTTATTTTCAACATTCCTTACCCCTAAACTTGTATCAGGACTTTTGAGTTGATTTTGTTGTTTGGCATGTCCAGGCCGCAAAGCTCCCGCGGAGAGATTTGTTAAGGTCTGATGATAAGGCTGTGATCCCGAGACGACCGCTTCGGCGGGCGATTGTTTATCCGGAGCGTTGTTTTGCCCTGCTAGAGCTTGTCCAACAATGTGCTGATTCGGGAAGAATGGCAGCATGCCCATCCCTGCCGCCGCTGCCGCCGCCGCTGTTTGAATTGGAGGCAGATTAGATGCTGCAGTCAACCATAAATGGAGAAACTTTGCTGTTCGACAAGATTTAGCAGTCTGGTTTGTTGGGAGGGTTTTTTTACTAAGGGATGAGATCTCATTTTACAGCTCTCCCACAACACTGGATTTTTGATGGCGGTTTGTCGTCTTTTATCATCCCAGGAGCAAACAATTCTATTATTTAAAATTAATGCAATCGAAGAAAACGCTGACTTTTCTGAACATTCACTATGATATTGGTGGTGTCTGTTACTTTCAAAAAACATCTGGCTGGAACAGAAGGGAAAAAGCCCGCCTCAACTGGCATTAGTAAAATTATTAAAAGAATTATTAAAGAATTATTAAAGAATTATTAAAGAATTATTATTAAAGATTAGTAAAATTCTTTTCACAAACAAAAGAGCTAGAGAGAAGCCTCCAAAATTAAAAACTAGACATTCAGAACAGGGATTTTTTCCCCCCCCATTCCTTACTCCACAAGCTTTTCCTTGCTCCTGGTTGTTACTACTACTCAGAATATATTCAGAGTATGTGATTCCCAGCAGAGGAAACAAAAAAGATGCACTAAGTAGGATCACAACTGATTAATTAAAAACTAGACATTTAGAACAGGGTTTTTTTTCCCCCCCTTTCCTTACTCCACAAGCTTTTCCTTGCTCCTGGTTGTTACTATTACTCAAAATATATTCAGAGTATGTGTTCCCCAGCAGAGGAAACAAAAAATGCACTAAGTAGGATCACAACTGATTAATTAAAAACTAGACATTCAGAACAGGGGTTTTTTTCCCCCCCATTCCTTACTCCACAAGCTTTTCCTTGCTCCTGGTTGTTACTACTACTCAGAATATATTCAGAGTATGTGATTCCCAGCAGAAGAAACAAAAAAGATGCACTAAGTAGGATCACAACTGAGCCTTCCTCATCAAAATGGAGGGTATTACTGGTGCAGAAAATTCAGAATTGACACCCACCACAGCCTGGATGTTACAGTTCTATTCCTTAATGAAATGAATAAAAAAAAAATAAATATTTGTGGAGCCTCTTCAGCTACTCAGACTTACCTGCTTTGAAACAAGAAACCCTCAAATTTTGGTTCTATATAAATATTCCGAGTGTAATAAAAATGGGGTTTTATATATAAAAAAAACAACCCCGTGAATATTCAACGAACGCCACGGCGCGCTCTTTCTTCCCTGACAACAGATGGGAGAAGCCAGGCAACAAGGTAAGATGTTTCCAGTCTGTTTCCTGATTAAACCAGCAGGTGACAGTTGGTTCTATAGATATACAAGTAGATAACTATATAATGTGCATTCTTGTCCAGCTCGCCGCTACCTCAGCGTGCAGCAATGAGGTTCAAACGTAGAATTGTAGAATGGTTTGGGTTGGAAAGGATCTTTAAGATCATCTAGTTCCAACCCTCCCTGCCATGGGCAGGGACATCTCCCACTAAAGCAGGTTGCTCAAGGGCTCGTCCAACCTGGATTTGAACACTTTCAGAGATGGAGCATCCACAGCTTCCCTGGGCAACCTGGGTCAGGGTCTCACCACCCTCAGAGTGAAGAACTTCTTCCTCATTTCTCACCTAAATCTCCCCTCTTCCAGTTTGAAGCCATCACCCTTTGTCCCATCCCTACAAGCCCACAGTGTCACTTCTGCTGAAGGTAAAGACACATCATTTCGAGCTGAGCATTCCTACGGATCCAGTATGACATCAAACATCACTTACACTTGAGAGCTTCTCCGCGGGTTCCCACGCCTGAACTCACCGCAGGCACCACCCCTATTCCCAGGACGGTCTGAAGGAGCATCGTTGGAGGTTCTCCCAGCAAACTTGGTTTCTACAAGGAAGAATAGGAAACTGTGTAAATCATCACAACAATTGAGTAACAAGAAAGCAAAGCTCCTTTTGATAACTTTCACATTTAGTTACTATTTTTAGCTACGCTACGCTGTCAAATGACACTAGATGAACAAAATGAGTTGTTTTAGCAGGGATAAGACTGTCCCAAGACAGTCCGATGACCTTACACTATTAGCCTGGATGTTTTCCATCTTCAGCAGCTGCTGCTGTGGCAGTGGCAGGTGAGCAGGGCTCTGCAGCAGCACGTTGGACGTACTCCCCAGAAGGGAACCCTGTGAGATTATTAAAAGCAGCATTAGTTGGCTGTCATTGGAAAACGGCGCATTCTTGAAATACTTTCGGGTGATACCACTCAAGGGATTTTAAATTCGTTTCTGAGTTAATACAGCAAAGGGAAATAAACAGTTCCTCCACAGAACTAAATTTTTGCTTCATTCATAGGAAGTTATTTCGAGTTCTTTCATTCCCTTCTCCCTTTTTTTTTTTATATCTCACAACCACAGCTATGCTCTCTGATTACAAATCTCTGCAGCGTGGGGGTCAAGTGGAAGGGGCCAGGCTCTTGTCAGTGGTGCCCTGGGTCAGGACGAGGGCCAATGGGCACAAACTGGAACCCAGGAGGTTCCACCTCAACAGGAGGAGAAACTTCTTTGCTGTTGAGGGGGTCGGAGCCTGGCCCAGGTTGCCCAGAGAGGTGGGGTGGAGTCTCCTTCTCTGGAGACTTTCCAGCTCCCCCTGGATCTGTTGCTGTGTTTCCTGCCCTGGGTGATCCTGCTCTGGCCGGGGGGTTGGACTCGATGATCTCCAGAGGCTCCTTCCACCCCCTACCAGTCTAGGATTCTATGATTCTAAGAAAATACTCCAAACCCAAGCCAGGTTCCACTGCAGCCCCTGGGTCTAAGGCAAGAGGGAAAGCTCATTGTGTTTGCAGCCTCTGCAGACAGACTTGATATCTAAGGGAGTTACCTCCAGTGCCAGGAAGAAAGCTGAGACCCAAGGACTTCAGGGGATTATGAGTTCTATGAATAAGGACTTTATTAACATTTGCCTTGTGCCTTGCATTGCAATTCTAATACCTAATCTCCACCAAATATCTATAGAGTTTACAGGACTGGGTTGTAACCGGCAGGGAATCTCATCCCTGGCTTTACAGTCACCAAACAGTATCTTTATTTTCAAAGAGAAATATCCAGATACGTTTTCCCTTCTAAAAAGGGACGATCTACATGAAATTCTAGTTCAGAACCATTAAAAAGCTTATACATCATAGTGCCTACAGACTGTCAAGTCTAGAAAATATTCAGGTTTTTTTCATTCCAAAAATTCTGGATCGGTTTGCCACCAGAATTGAGCCACTTCACAATTTGGGGGCGTCAAGCTCAGCCTCTGCTGTTGGTATATTCAGTGTATTCAGTGCTCTGGCTACTACAGTGGCTTACAAGAAATCCTATGTCCGCTCTGGATCACAAAAACCACATTATGATTCATGTTAGGTGAACGCAGCCTTGAGATGGTCTTTCAGACAGCAGCTCCTGAGCATGATTTGCCAGGTAAAATACAAATTACTCTACAAACCTTTCAGTACAGCGGTGCAAGAATAGATACATGGGACACTGACTATGCCAAATCACGACGAGTGTAGCCCGTCTCAGTCTTTTTTTGAGATCTCCTACCTAGGCAAGATCACCAAACCCAGGTAATGAAGATGGAACCCCAAAAGAAGGCAGCTCTCCCAACGCAAGGCTTTGCAGATTTTGCAGCCTCCTGCAAAACATCTCCTAAATATTTTCAAGCTCAGCTTGTATTTCTGTAAGGTCAAATTCCCCAGGAATAAAAAAAGCCAAACCTCTGTGCCTATAATATGGTCTTCTGGACTCAGAAATGTGCAGTTTAGAACAACAAGGGGAAAAAGTGCTGTATCTAGTTACACATCTGCTATTTTAATTGATTTCCAGTAGAAATTATCCAGGGCTGTTTACTGTCACCAGCACCAGTGGTTGTTCCTTCTACATGCCAGCAAAGAAACGCGTTAATTCGATTGTAAAACTTCCAGAAATACAAGAGCGGAAAATGAGACTGGTTAGAAGCCTCAAAAGAAAGTCTCTGGGTTAGCAGTAGATTTAATAAGCTGTTGGATGACTGAGGAAAACACATCACTGAGAAAGTTTAAAATGGGTCATGGTAACTAAGAGAAATTTAAAGAAGCTGAAAAGTCCTGCTGCCTCCAGAGCTGAAAGATTACTGGATGAATAACCCATTTGTTCCAATTCCCTTCTGCTGAATCTTTTATTATCAATTATTTTACAATGTTGTGGCACAATCATCCTAAAAATATAGTTTCTTCTCACTGTATTATTTTGCAAAACCTTGAATAGAAAGCAGCAAACCCAAGATATACAGGAAGCTGAAACTGTGTGACTGGGGAGGTGGGGAGAGAGTCAAGCCAAGACACAGCCTGTTCCTCTAGGCTTGAGACAATACTGAATTTCCAGACAATAAAACTAGTGGCCTGGTTCTCTGGCTTTAAAGAATACTCTGAAATAAGTCACTGAATATCAGAAAAATATGCCTCATAGAAGGAATTGGGATAATCAAATCATTGTCAAGAAAATTCAGGCTATTAGATCAGGTTTGGAGCTAATTAAATAGCAGGAAGCTCCTTGAGAGAGAATTAAGGCTTGTGAGTCTCTCTGAAGAGAAAACACTAAGTTGTCTGGCTGCAGCACATGTAAGCCAAAAACCATTGGATCACCATCAATCCCACTGGTAAAATACGCCTGTCTCCAGCTGTGAGCACGACACAGTCCCATTGCCTTCCAAGGAAGCACAGACTCTCTCCAAGGCCAAAGAGAGAGCAGCAATAATTCAACACACCAATTGAAAATGTCATCTACGGGAAAGCAGCACAAGCCCAGAAGGATGTATTTTTTATATCGGACAGGACAAAAGCAACTCATTTGATGAGGTGAAATGAAGTCGTGTTTATACAAAATGAATGTATCCACCTACCAGTTTTTAGCAGAAAAAAAAATAGAACTAAATATGCTTAATATAAGGAGTACCTCTACATTTTAATCTGGTATTTTTAAAGATCTCCAAGTCTGTGTTTGCTAAATATGCTTAACACAAGGAGTATCTACATTTTAATCTGGGATTTTAAAAGATCTCTAAGTCTGTGTTTGCCAAAGGAACAGCGGAAATAAGAACTGCTTAAAGGGTTTTTATTTTTTAAATTGGAATCTCTGAAACATCAGAACTAGTAATTCAAAGGGACTGGCTCTAAACTCATCCCAAATATCCTTTATAGAATCTTTTGGAAATTCTGGTGTCCGTAGGGAAGTTGTATCAACTTTACAGTGAATTTTACAGACACTCTGAGAACACTTGAAACAGCTTATTACCTTGGGGTGGTATTTTTTTGACTAAGAAGTCACATTTTTTTATGGCATATCTAGCACATTGTGGTCCCTGCAAGCTTGAAAACGAAGCTAACAATGCCAAGCTTCTTGGCTTGAGTAAGATAAAACAATTAAGTCTCTAGAGGAAGTCTGTACGAGCAGCTCCAAGAGAAATGGATGTGTCATGCTCCTTGAACTCTAATTTAAAGAGGATTTTTTTCACCAGTAATGGCCAGTTGTCTTTACATTGGCAGGTGGCAGCAAATCAGAAGCTCAGTTAAGATAAAATAACTCCTTTGTTAAGATAAAATAACTCACGACACCCTCACCGGCATCTCGTAACGGAATGCTTTTCCTAAGGACAGCCTTAACAAAAACATTTGATTTTAATTGTAATTTCATAAAAATTTAAGAGTATTTTTCACGCCAAGGTCTCCACAAAGGTGTATTTTGACAAAAGTTGGGTGTTTTGGGGTCACATACCTGATGAATTTTATTCAGCGGCAAAAAGGGTGGGCCAACTGCAGAATTTATAAGGGGAGGTAAACCTGCAGATCCTCCAAGAACTGCTGTAGAAACACAAGACAGAGTTGCAGCAGTTTAGAAGGGAGACAAGTAAAGATCTTGATAAGAGTTATTCCCTATTTTTCAGATTTGCTTTCCACAAAACTTTCCAGTATACTAAAGGTCACTAGAATGAAACCTTTCAAGACCCCCAGCTTTGATCTGCAATTAGCAGCACGTTAGAGACCAAATGTAATTTCACAGAGCTCCTCTAAAGTTGAGTTTTCCTCAAAGCTGCAGAAATATTTGACTGTGAGGTCACAGCTTTACCTAAAGTGCTCTGAAACTTCAGCATTAGCTGAAATGTTTCTCCACCACCGCGTTCACTTCACACGCAATTTCTGGGTATCTTCTGTCAGGGGATAACGGCACAAACTCTGAGCTGTCCCCTCCTGACCCTTCAAACCACCTCTTCTCATTCCTGTTCCTAATAACTTCACCATTTGATTGGTTTTAACGTGTTTATTCACAGCCAGCCTCAGGAGAAATGGTTTGGGGTAACACTGTGCTGTGGTTTCACCTCAGCCAGCGACGAAGCCCCACGTAGCCCCCCGCTCACTCCTCCCACCTCCCAGTGGGATGGGGAAGAGAACGGAAAAAAAAAATAATTAAATTGGTGGGTTGAGATAAAAACAGTTTAATAACTAAAATAAAAATCAAATCTAATAATGAAATATTATTAATCTATCATTGTACGAATAGAATTAATAGAATGTAATAATAATGGCAACGAAAAGGAATATCATGAAAAAAAAGAGCGATAAAAGCCAAGAAAAGGAGCAGTGATGCACCAATGCAGTTGCCCACTCCTCGCTGACCGATGCCTGAGCAGCAAATCCCCCCCCAGCCCTGGCCAACCCCTCCCAGTTTCTATACTGGGCATGACATACTATGGTAGGGGACATTCCTTTGGCTAGTTGGGGGTCGGCTCTCCTGGCTACGCTCCCTCCCAATTTCTTGTGCTCCTACACACTCGCAAAACATGGGAAGTTGGAAAGTCCTTGATCCCTTAACAACAACCAAAACCATCAGTATATTATCAGCAATCACTCCACATTGAATTCAAAACACGGAACTATTTGAGCGACTAAGAAGAGAAGAAAATGAGCTCTATCCCAGTCGAAACCACGACGACACGCTGTGTACAGTAAATAATGATTTACACTGGACCCAGGCTGCAAGACTCAGGTCCAGACTCAGATTTAAACCTGCCAGTTTCATGATGCCTGCAAAAAGCATTTCATTTTAAACCCAGTTCTAACACAAACGTTCAGAAACCACCACAGAGTTAACGTGAGGACGTTTTTAGGTAACGTCACCGGCGTATCACCAAGAACAGGGGTTCTGGTTTTCATTTTAAACTCAGTTTTAAACCAACTTACCAGGTTTAACAGCATGTCCACGCAACTGGGGCTGCAGCAGCATTTGCAACATCGCTGGGTTATTAAAACTTTTCATAATCTGCACTGGGTTTGGCTCTGGAAGCAAGCCTTTCCTGTTGTTCCTCATCTCCAAGTCAGAGAGAGATAAAAATGTTAGAAGAAGGAGAAAACAAAGAACACACTGAAATCTTTCAAACTGGTGTAACAGTAAAGTACACATTCCATTTTACTCAGGAAAACCATCTCTTTCCCCATGTCCTGCTCCTTTTCCCTCAAACAAAACACGTAACAAACTATTCCCCCCAAATTGCAAGCATATTATTTTTCCTGAGATGTGTTGTTTGGGTTTTTTTGGGTTTTTTTTGGCCCTTAAACAAAGACAGAGGTATATAAAAAAAAAAAAGGGGGGACTATGAAAGGCACTGTTACCATGAACACCACCACCTCCTATGTTCTAACAGCACCACTCATCTCCTTTCTAATGCTGAGGTCTAAAGCTACCCGAAGGAATGAGACTGTTCTGCTTCTACTTTTCAGACAGATCCATGTAACACTTATCACATCCAATTTTCTAGGAAATAATTTGATCGGGCATGTGGGTGTAAGAAGCTTTCTTCTGTATCAAGCATGAAATTAAACTATTTCTCCTACCTTGAAATTTATCTTAAAATGGACAGATTCTTGCTTCCCTGCTTTAAGCCAAGTTGTAGCTTGGCAAATGAGTCCACTTCCAGTTACTTTTGTTTGGAACTGGAACAATTTCTCTGACAGAAAATTAAATCTGCTGAAATCTCAGAGCTATGCAAGTATAACCTTGTGCTATCTTCTGGCCACATTTTACCCTCGCTCCTTCTGGAATATGACCATGGTCTGCTTAGGAAGGAGACCAAATTGGGCTGACTAGATCAAAATAAGGCTAAAGCTTCCAAAAGCTCCGCTCCTTTTCCTAGAGGTAGAGCAGTTGAATCCTTCTGAGCCAACTCAGCTTGCTCGAGGTTTATCAAACGGATGCCGAAAACCAACTGCCAAGTATCTTACCATCCTCTGCGCCGCGATAAGCGCCGCTAACGTGCTTCTGCCCGGCGCGCCCGGAGCGCAGTACGACACCTGGACTCTCCTTCCTTTGATAGTCATCCCATCGGTCACCTCCTGGACCTTCTCAGCCTGCTCCGCGGTTTCATACTCGACCACCGCAAAGTCACCGATACAACTGTCTTCATCCTGAGCAAACTGAAACAACGTGGCACTTGAACAACATGAAGAATTTTAGGATGGGCCTTGCACAAAATGTGGAATTTTACAAAGGGCCTTGCACAAAATGTGGAATTTTAGGAAGGGCCTTGCACAAAATGCGGAATTTTAGGAAGGGCCTTGCACAAAATGCAGAATTTTATGAAGGGCCTTGCACAAAATGTGGAATTTTACGAAGGGCTTAGCACAAAATGTGGAATTTTACCAAGGCCCTTCCACAAAATGTGGAATTTTACCAAGGGCCTTCCACAAAATGTGGAATTTTACCAAGGGCCTTGCACAAAATGTGGAATTTTACAAAGGGCCTTGCACAAAATGTGGAATTTTAGGCAAGAGCCTTGCACAAAATGCGGAATTTTAGGCAAGGGCCTTGCAATGTTTTCACCTAGCCCTTGCCAAATACTTCGCAGTTGACATTCTAATTCAGTTCCTCCCAAAATTAGGAAGTTTCTTTCTCCAACACGCCAGATCTAAGTGGAATATGGGATCTTCATAGGATATTTGGCGTACGTGTGCGCGTCATCTACTTGAATTCCCACCTCAACGTAATCTCCTGGAGAACCTAAGCTACGAAATACATTTAACACCTATTTCCAGAATAAAGAAGGAACGAGAAGGGAATTGTGAGCGCGGCTGCATGGGACAATAATTTTTATTTCTATATAAACTCATTATTGTTCTGTTTTTAAGCCTCTAATAATAAAAATGTCATCCGTCAGGCGCCCCGACGGTTGTTGAAATCCGGAACAATGCGAATTCCACTCCTGTATACTGCCTTTTAGGAGAATATGAAGGCTGTGGTTGAATGGAATGCCAAGAGAAGATGCCAGACTGATCAATCAAGCAGACTGGAAACAGGCTTATGTGTCAAACAATGCTCTGCCCTTTGTTTGCAGAGTTTTATAGCAGAATGAGCAGATTTAAATCAAACACACAAAAAAAAAAAGGGGGGGGGGGGGGGGTGAGAAGGGAGGGAATAAAGCTCAAGCAAAAATCTCCAGTCCCCAAATGAACAGAAATGATATAGCTCTGATGGGGAAGAGGAAATCCCCTCTAGATTTCACTGGCTAAAAACAACCTACGCAAAACCTACGAGATCCCACAAACTTCCCACTAACAATTGAAATAGAAATCTCGAAGATTTTGAGGAAAAAAGGCTGGTGGGATCTTTAACGCTTCTATTAAAGACTGGCTTCTGGAAGAGCTCTGGAGAACACAAATGTTTTGATCTATAAATACACACCTAGGTATGTATATGCTATGGAAATCTCTCTGTGTGTGTCTATGTGGTCACAAACAGTTAAAAAATGCCCTTAATGGGTCAAAGTGCAGCCATCAGGAATTTTTAAACTTCCTAAGGAAAGAGGCACTGAAGAAAAGTCCTCTGTCTCTGTCCAGGTAACACTGGAGACCTCCCGGTGACTATTTAAAGCTGACCTAAAAAAAGGAACGACGTTCATTTTGTCGAAGCAAAGGTTCCTTTAAGTCCTAGGAAAAGCCATTTTTCTGGTTTCAGCTCTTCCTGACCAAACATTTCTATCGCTGACACTTGAGAAATCATGATAATTTCAAAAAGTGGTAACTTTGGAATAAAGTGAAGGAAATTGGAGTGTATTTGATGAGTTCAGCAAAGAATTTTTGGTACAAGATCGTATTTACATGAGGAAATAATAGCACATTGAGAGGTACCAGGAGAACTAAGCCATCAAAGCACCACGACAGGTACATGAAGCCCTATCAAGCCATAAGCAAATTGGTCAAGGTGACCCTTCTGGAGGGACAGGAGTGGTGTGAAGGTTGGACCGGCCAAGACTAGGAAAAGGAAGGAAGGGAACGACTGTAGAGTCACAAAGATGTACAATAACAAGAGTGTGAAGGAACATTTCAATTGTTTTTCTAAAACGCATTCATTCTTCCAGGACAAGTTTTCCAGACAAAGACACTTCTTCTGGTTGTTTTCTATTGAAATTCTCTCCCCACCCATATTTCTGCTGCCTTGTCCTCTCCTCTAATTTTCCACTTATGTCTCTATCCATCATGTCACACTCCCCCTCCCTGCTTTTTCCACCCGTTCTTGGGTCTTCCTCTTTCTCCTTTCTTTGTACTTAATTTTTAGGTCATCTCGCTCATAAAACCACTACAAACCAGCACTAGCGGCATGAGAATTCATCCACTCTCTTCCTTTTTACATCTATCAAATCTGATCTGCTTCTTTACCCACTTCCACCCTCCTATCTTCCCTCTCTGGAGGGCTGCTTCTCCCATCAGCCCAAGGGGTTCACCTCCAGCACTCGTCTCTGCTGCCTCTCCCTGTCACCCCTCAGAGCAGAGCCTCCCTTACCAGCCAGTACCTGTTGGATACCCAGTGGAAACATGAGGCATGACTGAGTCCCTTCAAAAGAAGTTTCTCCTCCTGCTCCCAGGGAACCTCCAGTTGGTGCCCGGTGCCCCTCGTCCTGGCGCTGGGCACCCCTGAGCAGAGTCTGGCCCCAGCCTCTTGCCCCCCGGGGGCCCTTGAGCTCTTGCTCAGCCTTGCTCAGCTCCCCTCTGGGGCTGCTCTTCTGCAGCTGAACAGCCCCAGGGCTCTCAGCCTTTCCTGCCCACACAGATGCTCCAGGCCCCTCAGCAGCTTCCCAGCCTCCCCTGGACTCTCTCCAGCAGCTCCTGGTCTCTCTTGAACTGAGGAGCCCAGCACTGGACCCAACACTCCAGAGGTGGCCTCACCAGAGCAGAGTAGAAGGGAAGGAGAACTCTCCTTGACCTGCTGCACACACTCTTCTTCATGCGCCCCCCAGGAGACCATTGGCCTCTTGGCCACATTGCGAGCTCATGGTCAACTTGCTAACCCCCAGCACTCCCAGGTCCTGTTCTGTGGAGCTGCTTCCCAGCAGGTGCCCCCTCCCCTGTCCTGGTGCAGGGGGTTATTCCTTCCCAGGGGCAGGACCCTCCACTTGCCCTTGTTGACCTTCATGAGGTTGCCCTCCACCCAAGTCTCCAGCCTGTCCAGATCTTGCTGGATGGCAGCACAGCTCTGGTATGTCAGCCAGCCCTCCCAGTTTGGTACCATCACCAAATATTACCACACTCCTACGATCTACCTACTAGTCTGTTACACAGCCTGTTTGTACAAGTGACAGGTGCGACGAGAACGTACCACGAATGTTTTTTTCTTGGATATATTTTTGGCTGGGTGCCTATCTCCTAATTCCAAAGCATACTGTTTAATTTCTGTGTTTTATAGAAACACGGATTTAATACCATTTACTGACAGAACACGTACACAAACAGACTCTCCTCATCCACATCAGCTGTGACCCAAGAATGATTTATTTTTTTTCAAAAAAAGGGAAAAGTCTATTTTGAAGTGGCTCTAACTGCCCAGTAGAACACTGACAGTGAAAAGCATCTTTATCAAAGAAGCCTGTTCCTCTTTGGAATCTTTTAAAGATACTGAAAAATTGTTAGAGGAGCTGATAACAGCCTCCGGATTATCTGACAGCTGGAAAAAAAGCCCTGTGGTAAAAGAGTTTAAAAGACCAATCTGTTTAGCTAATTAAACAAAGATTAAGCAAGTGGCTTGATTACAACATCTAATACCTTCTTAGAGGAAGAAAATTGGCAGTGGTGGGGGGCAAAGGCACCTCCATCTCGTTACGGGGGAGGTGAAGCCGAAGCCAGGTATGTTTGGCTGAGAAAACAGACACAAGAGCAAAATAACACGGGATCAGCAGTTTCTGGAAAGTGGTACTTCCAATTTATGCATCTCCTGGTATATTTGGATCAAGCAAGTGTAAGGATGTAATTTAGCCAACTACAGCTTACTGGGGCTCGCAAAGAGGACTAGGAAGGCTGAGATGGCCTGCAGGTGGTCACACCAGACAGCCTGATGGACCTTCTGGTCTCAGACACCGAGAATCTCTGGTTACTTATCCCTGAAGCTAATCCCTGAGCAGTCTTTCAAGATACTTAAGGGAAAAAAAACAAAACAACAAACCCAAACCCAACAACTGAAATCCCACCCAACGGGGTGACTGCAAAGCAAGCTTGTTTTCTGCTGCCTCTTCACGGTAGGCTGCTCTGCACCACTTCTGCCAGAATTCTCTTGGTGGTCTAGTGTCTCCCAAGCCATGAGGAGGAGGAGGAAACCTTTATACTTGCAAAGGCCCATAAGGATCTACCTCTTCTGCCCCTGCAAGCTCTCCAAAAGATGTACCACTTCTATCACAGCAAGCCCAGCCAACTCTGAGATCCCAAGTTTATGTCTTCTCCAGTTTGGGAAAAAAAACACGTTAGATATTTGAAGAGGATTCTTAAATATGTTCATCATATATATATATATATACTTTCTCTATTATCTAAACTGTTGCACCTGCGGTATTCATACATTCCAACTTTCTTTACTGAGCAATAAAACTATCATCAATGTTTACTTTAAAAACTCCCCAAAATATTTCTAAAATTATTTTCAATTAAATACATGAGGAGGGGATGTCTCATAAACATTTTATTTGCGCTTCACAGGAGGGGTCTCCTACAGAATTCCCAGATGACCTTGATCAGTCACTGCAAACCCACAGCAATAAAGCATCTGTACCGCATTCTATCTGGGCCCCTGAGTCCCAGAAGGAGCTGGAGGGGCTGGAGCGTGGCCAGAGAACGGCAACGGAGCTGGGGAAGGGTCTGGAGCAGGAGTGTGGGGAGGAGCGGCTGAGGGAGCTGGGCTTGTTCAGCCTGGAGCAAAGGAGGCTCAGGGGAGACCTTCTGGCTCTCCACAACTCCCTGACATTCAGGAGCTTGGAGCCAGGGGTGTTGGGCTCTGCTCCCAAGGAACAAGCAGCAGGACAAGAGGAAGCGGCCTCCAGTTGCCCCAGGGGAGGTTGAGGTTGGAGCTGAGGAGCAATTTGTTGCCCTTTGGGGTTGTCCAGGCCTGTGCCAGGCTGCCCAGGGCAGGGCTGGAGTCCCCCTGCTCCCTGGAGGGGTTTCCAAGGGGTGGAGATGTGGTGCTGAGGGACAGGGCTCAGTGGTGCCCTGGCAGGGATGGGGCAACTGCTGGGACTCGGTGATCTTAAAGGTCTCTTCCAACCCAAACGATTCTATGATTCTACGCATTGCAATGCAGATGCATAACCAGTGACTAATCAAATGAAACCTAAAGAGGAGAAGACGCAAGCGGTGAAGATGCAAATCCAGAGCTACTGAAATGATGCCAGTGAACTTCCAAAAGAAACAAACCCAACGTACCTGGCAGAAAACGGGTTTATACTTCAGTGAGAACGCCTGGATCAGTTCTTTCGAATCCACGCAGTCTTTTTGCAGTTTATCTACACAAAGGCACTTGGAGTGAATAAGATTTGTGGTCAGCTGGTTGACATCCATCCACTGTGCAAAGAGGGTGCTCTCCTCTAGCTGTTTCCCCAGGAGTTCCAGCCTGGCCTTCGCGGCAGAGTCCTTCTTCATGTATTCCACGAAGCCGTAGCCCTTCGAACGGCCGGTAACTTCGTTATAGACCAAGAAACACCTCTCGACGTTGCCGTAGGCACGGACGAGCTCTTCGAACTCTTCCAAGGTCAACGACGTGGGTAAGTTGGTGACGCACAGCAAAGCATCCGTGGGCTGCAGTTGCACGGATATTTCTTTTCCCCGGAGAGAATACTGGTGGAACTTCTGAATGGCGTTTTGAGCCTGCTCGCCGTTTAACAGAGTCACGAACGCTGGAAGAGACCAAAACAAGTCACATCACCTACCACAGCTCCTCTCCAGCTACAGAGGTAACGACTACGCCTCTTCCTCCCACCCAAACCCACCAGTGTCAAGTCACAGGAAAAAAATCAGTGTTTGGTATTTAGAAGATGCAATAGATAAAGAGATGCTGTAATATATAAATTAAAATTTGGCATTATCAACTGGTTGTCATGAGTAATTAACTCATGACTATAAAAACACAGATACACACAATCTCATTACTCATAACACGCCAAAATTTTATATTTGGGAAACAAAAAAACAATTTAATTTTATACTGAAGTCAACACGTTACTGATTCTACTGAATTTCACCGAAGACAACATCCAACGTGGACAAGATGACCTTTCAAGGGCCCTTCCAACCCAAACCATTCTATGATTCTGGGATTCTAATTCACGTGTTTCCTTCCAGTCGTCAAGTGCACAGCACAGGCCAGGCAGGAGCAAAAACCTTCCATTCCTTTCAAGGAAAGACAGACCCAAGTCTCACTCTACACCCAGAGACACCCTCAGCACTGCCAACCGCTCGTAGATGAAGAGCTGGACATGGGGATGTGTCTCCAACGCTGAAGGTGTGAAAACATCACCTTCAGGAAACTCAGCAACGGTCCTTCTCCCAGAACAGCCTTCAAAGCCACTAATCCCAGCAGCAAGTACCACCCAAATCTTTACAATAGGGCAGTGTGGGCAGGACTTGCTGCTTTTAATTCTCTTTGAACAGAGGGTGGCTCCTTGTTGGGACCATGCCATGTTACAGAGGTGACGGGTGTTTTGGTGCTCCTGTTGTCCACTGTTGCGGCCACCTCTGAGCTGCCTGTGGGACCTGGATGGGGTACAGATAATAGTGGGTCGCGAAGCTCGGCCTGGGCACCTTCTGGCTGGTTGCTGGATGATGATGAGCTTCAGATACGGTGGCTGTTGCCGAGTTCCCCTTGTCCACAGCTGCGTGTGGTTTCCAGCTGTTTGTGACATGGTACAGAGGCGGTGGGTGCTGCAGAGGGTGTTGCAGAACTCAGATGTTCAGTCTGTTGTCAGAGAGGAGACTATAGTTCCTCACAAACCAACAGGCCTTGTTCCATAATTAGAAATCAAATTTGCAAGGTAATGGAAGAGTAAAGCACAGACTTTGGCTCCTGAGAGGTAGGTGTCAAGACACACCATTATCCTCACCAAATGCTGACAGAAATCTATCACAACTACAGCGTTAAGATTTTGTCGTGGAAACCAGGGTTGCCTCAGGAGACGGCCCAGGCTGAGAGACCGACGGTGATTCGGAAAGCACAGGAAGGTGCAGAGAAATATTTGTCCATTTCTGTACCACACAAGCACTAAAAATCCATGAAATCCCTATTCAGAGGATTAATTGGGAAATGGAAGACCAGACTTAAATAATTCAGGATTTAATTCCAGACAAGCATTTCCTTCAAAGACTTAAGTATTCCTTTAATAAATTACTTTTGGCTTATGTTACCTGACACAAACACACTTGGAGCTGGCTACATTTCCTCTGATCGTGCCATAGGCACACGTGGTTTGTCCTGAGAGAGGCCTGAGGACCAGTTTTTCAAAGGAAATCAGAAAGCTGAGGCTACCTTTGTCCCAAAGAGACAGGGAACGTGCCTGAGAGATACCACAGTGGACCAACCTACTTCGGACTGACATCAGTCAAGTTTCCAACTTGGCTTCCACAGAAGGTGACAAACTGCAGCCAAAAAAAGCACCGAGGGACGATGAAGCCGTGTGACAGCAGAGAAACTGATGACTTCATACACGGCAGGTGACGTCCCTCACTAGTTTCATCACGGAACTGAAACGTGTGACAGCGGAAGGTTTTAAGTTCTTACCTGTTCTTTTATTTCTGTCCACGTAGCAATACTTGATTTCATAATCTTTAAATAAATCGTGGATTTCCTGAAAGAGAAAAAGGACAACAGCAGATAAATAATTCACCAGACCAAAAAAAAACCCCAAATCCACCAAACCCCAATTTTTTTTCCCCAATAAACAGAACAATCTCACCACAGAAACACTATCAAGTATTTCTTTTTAAAAGAGTTGATGACATTAAAGCAGTAATGTCCAAAACTGTCCGAATTTGATTCATTTACTTTCTCACTATATAAAGCCACGTAAGCACAACAGGGTGTGCTGTGGCCTGTCTTTTGATAAAGATGAATAACGTTACAACTCATCAAATAGCAGAAAAGCCCCCAATTTCTCTGTAGCACAGCCAGCGTTGCTAAAACACCACCCAGGCAAGAAACACCGGCACCATCACATCACGCAGTGAGCTCACCGAGGGCAGGCAACGCCGTCTGAAAAATGCAACAGTTGCTTCAGTTCCCTCTCACCGCTCCAGCTCACTCTAGAAGATTTTCACTCTTTTAATAATGAATATTCTTGCACCCAACAGCTAATTGTGGCCAGAATACCCCCTGGAAAGTATCCTCTCTCAATTACTGCACAGATGCTCAACGAACAATCAATCTCAAGGGCATAATTTGCTCCCATTAATTAACGGGGCGAGAGCAGCGTAGAGCCATCTCCCAGTTTGTGGTGGCTCTTCCCCACCAAGCCCAAGGTGTGTGCACGCGCCCCCCAAAACCCACGCAAACCATTCTCTGTTTGGTGGTGGGGATGAAGAGATGAAAATGAATCACCCCTAAAAAGAAACCACGAGTAGTTAACCCCACTAGATGGGTTATTTCATTTGGAGGAGTCCCACAAGCGACGGCGAAAGATCATCCGAGCCAAGCGAAAATAATCGGCCGACTTTGTCCGCAAGTTTAATTGCGGACAATTTCCAGTAGCCCAGCCTACTTGCCAGTTTGCTCATTGAATCTAGAGCTGAGAGGTTAATTGGGTTCTCCGTGGCCGGTATCAGGTACAGACACTTTAGTCAAGCGAGCACCAATCTCTAGTTTCACCAGCGAACAGCTGTCAAATGCTCCATTAATAAAATATAGCAGCGTTTCCCAAGCTACCGGCCACCCTCGGGATGAGGAGGCGGTTTCTGAAAAGGAAAATACGCCGAGGCACGACTTAACGACTCCAGGCAGGCCGGAGATTGGAGCGTGGACATCTCCCTAATGAAAACTAGATGCCAGTTCATTCTCAGTCATCAGATTGAGGAGGCGCTTTCTGCACAGTTTTGTCCAGCTCGGCCGTTTTGGGGCACTGGAGACCCTGAAAAAGTTATTTCCGTCCCGCTTACGAAAAGGGGGCCAGATTTGCCTTCTTTATTTCATATCTTATTTGAAAAGAGTAACACTGAAAGTTTTGTGTGATGATGGAGTAGCAGGAAATATGATTTCAAACAGCTCTGAATACTCCTTTCAAAGTCGTCTGGGAATCAGATGATTTCACGTGATTTCCCAGTAACTGCTGGAAACTTCAGAGGGAAACCAGCCTGTATTGAATTTCTCTTTGCGGGATCCCTATGAGGTCTCATGTGAAAACCAGCAACAGAAGGAAGACTTAAAATTAAAACCTAATTGAAACCAAGTAAATTTAGTAAAGATTTTAACACCGCTTTCCATAAATTGATGCAAACACTGCCAGGTTTAGGCAACAGGCTCTTCCAGGAAGGTGCCTGTTGCGCTCTCCTGGCCTCCACGGCAGGGCTGAGCCCTTTCCCTGTGGAACTGGCTTTGTGCAGGAGTTGAGGGAAAGCATTTTTCACATAAAGATCGTTTGTGACAACCTGCAAAATCAAAACGCCCTGTGCTGACTGTTAAGCAAATGTATAGTCCTTCAAATTCCACAGATATTTGGCTATCTGTACGGCAGGCTGACATTCTTCAGAATATTTTCACTTCTCTCAACTTCACCTTCAACACCTTTCAACACTCAGGCCGGGTAGAAAACCACGAACACTGCTCCCATTGTCCCGTTGTTAACAGCCTCTATTCCCAAGGGCAGGGAAAGGCACAGGAACGCTTCACGTGCTGTTCCTAACCCAGTTCAGCTGAGCACCACCAAACGCCGCTCACCAGCCGCGCTGGATGTGGCCGCTGCCTTTGGCGTAAGCGGCCAGCCGGTATTTGGGCCAGGAAGGAGTGTTTATTCTGGGAGAAGAAACGGGTCATCCAAGTCAGGTACAGTCTTTGGTGCGTCCCTATTAACTTGCAAGGAATGTAAGCAGAGGGCTGTTTCCCAGAGCACAGCAGAAACAAACAGCCGCGCTTCGCTCCACGGTCCCGACCTCCCGGTAGAACCGCTGGCTCAAGCACCCAGGGAGCCCGGCCCCCGCACCCTCGGCCCAGCTACACCACGTCAGGACCTACCATCGTCACGGAATATACCCACAAAAGAGCTGTCAGCCTCTGCCTGTGTGCTGTGGCAGGAAAACCTTTCGCCCTTCCTGGGTTGGCCTCGTGCTGGGCGGCCACGTGGGAAAGACAAGGCCGGTGCTCACTGCTTCTTATCCGGGAGGTCACGGCGGGGATCCTGCCCCTCTGCTCCTNCCTTGAAAGGTCCGTTCCCACCCAAAGCAGGCTGGGATTCTCTGGTAGGTTTAGCAAAGCAGTAGGAATGAACCCAATGGTGGCACCACACGTGAGCCATGACTGCCACCCCAGTGCCACCACCTTGCCCACACTCAAGATATCCACATCCAAACCACCTGTTGATCAAGCCTGGCCCTTTTCAGTATTCTTTCCACATAACACTTACAAAACTGCTTTTCCTAAATGTTTTGGTTTTGTTTGGTTTTTTTCTCTTTGATAAATGATTGAACCTAATAGTCTAAAACAAGCGACTGACAGGACAATAATTACAATTTAACCGCATCGTCTTAAGTCTAAACAAACCAGCAACATCCACCGACACGCTGAAGGTTTATCTGCCATCGGTGTCACGCGACGTCGGGCTAGATTACAATATTCTGACAACAGACACCGTAAGCAGTTACAAAGCTATCTGGCAGACCAACAGCAGTTACGGATCCCACCAAGTTTCCACCACAAACAGTGGTCACAGAGGTGCCTGCCTTGGCCCGTAGTTACTGCGCTCCTGGGATCGACTCGCAGTTGGCTGCTGATCCAGACGTAAAATTCAGCACCGACTCTCGGCAACTAACAATTTGTACCTGAGCAAAGTCCCCACCAGGCAGCTGCCATCCCGGGGGATATGTCCCTGGTCAAAGCAAGGATTGTACGTACCACAGAAAGGGAGAGGAGGGGAGAAAACGGAGGAGAGAGCTTGCTCAGAGTAACAGCAGTTGCATAAACATGTGGGCCATGCCAGCGGCTCTAACTAAACATCTTGGAACAGGAATGTAACCAGCTTCACTACCACACAGCCCTTGAAACCTTCACAAGTTCTTAAAAGCAGACTTTGAAAGCTTGCTCAGTTCCCCATCAGTAAAAATTAAAATCCTAACTGGAAAATAATCAGCTGATCCTTTATAATTGGCGGAAAAAGCAACCCCAAATTTCCGAGAGAGAGTTTAAGAGACACCACTAGTAAATACGGGCTGAATAGACTCTAAAAAGGGTATTATTTCCTCCTGTAAGAAATGTGGTCTTGAAGTACTTCAGTTCTTGGCGCGTCTCTTCTTGTCTTGGGGAGAAAAACCGGCAACGTGAATTTGTAGCACATCCTATCGATATAAATTTGCATCTTCCTAACAGAAAGAGTGTTTTCCTTGCAGAGGATCCCTCCTTAGACTTTCTTACCTGCACTGTTTTCAATGCAACCAAAAAAAAAAAGTCATGAACAGGCACATTTGCCCTATTTATCAAATCAGTAACGCTCAATGTGTTATTTCTGATAAAAATCAGCTTTTCATACCCAAGATCTCACGGTGCAAGAAAAGAAATAGGCAATATATACGATATACCATGGATAGAAAGCCTACAACACTCTAAACCCAAGTGTTTTTCTCTCTCTGAATGTAGTATTTGATTGTGTTATTCTGGCAACAAAAATATTTAATGATTATAATGGTGCCTGGTCAGATCTCTCCAGAAAGTTTTAGTGGGGTTTCCAATATAAACACGGGACAAGCCCGGTCTATAACTTGGCTCCGAGTGAGCGGCCGAAGGCCTCGGCTTCACACGAATATTCTGGAAATGGGAATCAATTATGTTTTAAGTAGTTGAACTAAATAACAGGTTTGGCTAAGCAAGAAGTTTTAAATCATCTCATGTCTAAAAAAAGACTTTGTTTTCTTTTGTGTAGGCAAGAGCAGGGAAGAGGAGGCCTCAGGAAAAAGCTTTACATTTACAAATGATATAAGGTGGGGGGTCATTCAATTCCTATTTTAGACCATTAAATCTTTGAGTCTGTCCCATGACACGTGCATTTCGCTGCAGATATTAAAAAAAAAAGAATGGTATTGCAAAAAAAAAAAAAAAAAGGAGGAAAAAGAGAATGTCGACACGGTTTTAAATATTACTGAGGGAAAATCCCAAAGACACTGGTGGAGAAGTTGGAGAGAAGAACCCCACCACTAAGAGGGTTAAATAACAACGCACAGGGAGTGATGCAAAGTGCAATTTTAAACATCTCCTCTCTACTAATGACCACAGGAGGTCCTCAAATTTTCACCACCTGGGTATCAACTACCAGATACATCCTTCTTTGTTCTTAACAAGCAAGATTTCAGACAAGATTTGGCTCACCACACCCTAGAGTACGTTTTCTTCTTTGACAAGTTCTCAAGTTTTTTTCCGACGTCACTTTAAAGAAAGTTCTTAGATGGGCAATGGCTGTAGGATCAGGTCTGAGAGGTGCAGCAGATGTCTACCTGCTCAGGCACCCAGGAACAGCGAGCACCTAAAGCTTTGGCTCAGAACACTCCCTCTTTGCTTCCACAAACAGTCACAAACTATGAAGCTTGAAATAAAATCAAGCTGGCAATTCTAGGTCATCAGCTGCCTTTGGGATGAATCTTCTGGTCTGAGAACTGACTCTTATTTTTGTAAGATCATACCCTCCAAAGATCTTTAGGAAAGTATTAGAAGAAAATGTTAAGCCAGAAGAATAACAATTTCTCAATAAACTTATGATGGGACACGGAATGAAAAATTTATTTCTCTGATCTTCCAGAGGCATAGCAGAGTGTTGGTAAGAGGAACACTACGGGACTGGAAATTAATTTCATCGTCCTGGGTATACTGGGAGGTACCCAAGCTAAATGGAAGATGAAAAAGACCTAGAAGAGGTAACATGAGAGAGCAGGAGCACAAAGGAAAAGGAAAGCAATAAAGAAAATCAAAAAGGATGTACATCCTAAGGCATGAGAGCTACTCACTCTCTGGCAAATATGCCTTTCATGTTCAGTCAGTGTGACGGAGGACGAACTAAAACACAAAGGCCCCTTCTACTTAAATGTCTGGTGTACAACAGATGGGGAGAGAGCACTTCCTCAAATCATCACAGTTCATTAAAGGCTTTTGATCAAAAAGGAACAAGGAAAAATTGTGGCTAATGCAGGGAGAAAGAAGGAGAAAAAAAATAAAAATAAAAGGTCAACAACCCCACCAGAAATAGCATCATGCTAAGGAGTGATTCGTCTTTTGATCAGGAACAGACATGGGCAAAAAAAAACCCAAACCAAACCTGGATGGGTACATCAGGTCCCAAACCACAAAATAAATCCCTATCCCGGACGGACTGCACCAGTTTTTTATCAACACCTAAATGTTTCATCTTTCTTTAGATTCTCTCATGCCAAAGAAGAACTACAGGGTATTGAAATCATTAATCAGCCCTACTTTACTTCATGTCCTACATTAAAGTAGAACATCCCCTCTCTAAGATTTATTTTCAAGCCTCAGATGTTAAAGAAGAAAAGCAGAACTGTGAGGGCAATCTGGTGGCATTTAAAGATAATCAAGCACAGAAAAAAAAATAGTTGAAAGAAAGAACGACTTGCACAGCACTGGCTCCGGAGCTGCAGAGATGGGAATCCAAAAGTGAGCAGCCCTCGCTGCTCTGCTAACGTTAGCAGGGAAGATTGAAGACTTTGCTTCACAGCTCAGTAATGATTAGCAAGGAAAATAAGCCAAGGTCTATTCTTCCTCAAAGCACCTACCTGGGATATAAACTGGTACGTGTGGGCACCAAACTGCTGGTGACCTCATGGTTATGAGCCACTGCTCCCGTGGAAGTTCATCAGACAAAAATAAGGACCCACTGACAGTGAAAAAATCAACGATTTGGAGGAAATAAAAAAATTATTTTTCTCATTTGTTGGGGTAAATAATTCACTGGGTTCATTTCACAAGGGTATGCAGTGATAGGACCAGGGGTGATGGCTTCAAACTGGGTGAGGGGAGATTTAGATTGGAGATTAGGAAGAAATCCTTCACTCTGAGGGTGGTGAGACACTGGAGTATGTTGCCCCGAGAAGCTGTGGATGCTCCATCCCTGGAAGTGTTTAAGACCAGGCTGGATGAGGCTCTGAGCAACCTGCTCTAGTGGGAGGTGTCCCTGCCCATGGCAGCGGGGGTGGAACTAGATGGTCCTTAAGGTCCCTTCCAACCCAAACCATTCTGAGGCTACGATTCCATGAATTAGAAACCCCAAACCAAACAGCAGCTGACCTGCCCTACAATATTCCAGCAAAATGAAACTCCCCACCCAGTAAGGCACAACTTCACTTACGCTCTGGTCATCCTGAAGTTCTCGGTGCGCCTTTACCACTAAAGGAGCGCAGAAATTCTCCTTTCCTTCCCTCCTTCTGCCCAGAGCGGTCCTCCTGCCTCCCAGAGCACTCGGAGCAGCTTAGGGATAGCTCCGAGAACCTTCCGTGTGTGATGCGCCACCGCGTGTGACTGTGTTGCATGTCCTTCTTACTGAAAGGGATTAGTTGCTTGATCAGAGATGACACTTCAGGGAGATGCACCCGCAAGGCCAACCCAAAAGGTGTCCAACCAAGACTGCAAATTCATTGGCAAACCCTGACCTAAATAAAAGGAATGACCACAACCAAGCTTAACTTTATGGGTTTGTCTTAATTTAGCCGGTTGTTCTATCACCCAACACTTCCCCAAATGGAAGGAGAATCAGGAAAAGGAAAGGAGATCTGTGGGTGGAAATGGCAACAGATTTAATAAGATAGTAATTAAACCCCCATAATATGAATGCTAATAGAAAGTACACAAAGTTATCCTCAGCCCCTGGCCTGGTGGTGAGCTGTGCACTGCCAGCGGCCAACGCTGCACGTCAAGCACCGGGAGATCCACTGAAAACACAACGACCGCAGCAAAAACACACGGGCCACGGGAGCAGGATGACAGCTGAGACCCTTCAGGAATGGTGGCCATCAGGAGAAGCAGCCGTCTCCAGTATACTCCCTAATTTCTCATGAGCGTGACGTGTATGGGATGGAACACTTCTGTTGGCCAGCGTGGGTCAGCTGCCCAGGGTTTTGCTTCTCCTGGCTGACTGGAAGCTGCTACAGACCTTGATGGCAGTGGGGAGCCGCATACCACAGCTGGCCACAAACAACAACAGTCTCACCAACTTCGTCCTCAGAGAATCAGGTGGTGCGGCCTTCTCAGAAACGTCGCTTTCCCGAATAGAAAACTGATTCTACCCCAGCAAAACCAGGACAGTCTCTCTGCCAACTGACAGAACCACCACTCTTCCCACAACACTGCAGCAGAGGGTATTAATTCCAGCAAGAACAGCCCCGCTATCTGATATTTTTCAAAAAAGACCGACACCAACGGGACAATCTTTCCTGTCTTACTGTAAAACATCACACGTCGCCCCTCTGTTAGGAATCCTTGGATCCCGCTTATGGCCCTTTATCCTCCTGAGGCCGTAAAATGATTGCTAAGAGCAGATGACACTTGCCCACTCTTACAAGAAGAACTGCGAGTTAGAGGAGCATGTTCTGCAAAGGCTGCAGAAGACAAGGGGATTGGTGCTTTTATTTGTACCAAATTCTCTTTTTAAGGCAGTTGTCACCACATCACCTCAAAATCTGAAGTATGTTCAGAATAACACCCTAAGGGGTCCCGTCTCTTCAGGTCACAGCTCTCCCAGAGCTTCAGAACAAGATGAGATCGAGAGGAGAAGGAATGCTCCTAAGCAGAACAAAATACTGAGCAGATTTTTAATATCATTCACATATAGGCACTGTGATAGAAAGATATCAGGCTGAGGGAGGTGAAACACGACGATTAAGACAGGAGCTGATCTGCTAAGTTGTTTTCCTCACGACGCTGCCCCAATTAAGAGGAATCAGAGCAGTAACAAGAGCACTTCTATCTCATTTGATAGGTTTAGAGATGTGAAAAGCAACAAAAAAATAGCTGTACGGGCATCAAGGGTGCTTCAGCTCAAGATTTAGAGAGGTGACAACAACAGCCCTGGATAATGTGCACAACTCAGGTACTGGGCCGGAGCAATCGGACGAGGAGGAGTATGAGGAACTAAGTGACAACTCTGGAAGACTTCGTGGTGACAGGTCGGTACAAAATCAGTTGACCTGCCAACCCAACGGTAAATGGAGACGACACCTTCAGCAACTGTGAAGGTGCTAATAAAAGCCTGCCACAAAAACACCTTTCTTCAGTGAGAGAACTGCTCAAAGAAATACTAATCCTGCAAGTACAGATCTGCAGGTCGAGCTCGAAAGCCCCAGCGCAGAAAGAGTCTTCTTGACATAATTTTAACTTGGTTTGTTTCCCCTTTGGATTTGTTTCATTCTGACACTCAATGTAAAAAAGCTCCTAAGGGAAGGCTGACTTACTTGGCGTGACAGACTGCAGAGGGTTTTCTTCAGGCTGTCCTTCCTCCTGAAACCAGGCTCTGCATTTCCTTAGGAACACAGATGTTGCCAAACACATTTAGCGAGCCATCCCACTTGCCAGGATCCCAGCATGGGCAACCTTTGCCTCTTCACAATAGCCACCCAGCACCTAAAGCGCTGAACATTTCTCGCACTTAAAGATCTGTTTGTTTGGTTTCTAAGACTACAAACCTGCAGCACTTTGCTTCTGGGTCAGAAATTTCAAGGCTAAGGGGCATTTCTTCTGTGGCCTGAAGAGTAATTTTCCATTTTTATTTTTTTTTAATTCAGCTTCACACAGGTGGAACTCCAAAGGTAGCAGAAGATTACGAGTATAACAACAAATTAAAGAAGTTAATATGTAGCTACAACTGGCAGAGGAAAATGTTCATTACCTAATTTCACTTGGGAAAAAAAAAGTACTGGGAGTTTTGTTCTCGTTTTGAAGGTGATGAATCTTCTGACAAAACTGAACATCTCCACCAATCTACAGCAGCAGAAGAGCCATTTCTAACTCAAAAACTATTTTGGTGAATTTTGGCCTCACTCTTCACACAGTGACAAGGAATGATAGCAGACCCAACAAGCCAGTGACTACGGATGAATAGTTACAGTTATCAAAAACTATTCTGGAAAACTGCTGTATTTTAATGATGTTCATCTCTTTTTTGATGGCAAATAAATTAGCAACGGTTTATCTGATTTTACTGGGTTAACCAATCATTTCAAGAAGAAAAGAGCAGACAAAAACCCTCTGCAGTGTTTACCAAAGGTGTTAGCTTGAAATAAGACACGTTAAATTTCATGGTAATTTCTGGAAATGCATGACAGCCAAATACCCAGGTATACTTCACACACCTGACCACAAACATACATCTACTTTCCAAAACTGCTCCAGGGCAGAAACTCCCTCTCTACAGCACAACTATTCTGCCTTTACACGCCAACATCAATCGCTCAACGATGTTAAAAATTAAAATGGCATCTTTTGAAACTGTACTTCAGGACGTGTACTCGGCGGTACTGTTGTAGCCTAGGAACAGGCGAACGTTAGAACCTCACAGATGGAGAAAAAGGTATCAAAGCGCTACTTTTAAGTCACCAAGACACAACAGCAAACTTCTGAAACACTGCGTGGCTGCCAAATTGGACCTTCACGCTGGGATCTCCCTGGAGTGCTCTTTGTCCGACCAAGGAATGCCAAACTTGATGGCTTTCACAGAGGTGATGTGTGCTTTTTAAACAGCCCACATGTGAATTCCTGAAGGACCCGCTGCGTGCAACGGGAGCAAGTACCACAACTGTTGGAGTGTCAGACAGAGTGATCCTATTCTGGCTGTCGACAGCAAACATCTTGTGATACAGCAGTAAGCCCTCTCTGTCAACGCGGTCACTCGTGATGGCTTCTTCAACAGCCGAAGATGAGCAGGGTTTTCCAACTCGTGAGTTTGCTACTGGTTATGTTGCCATAAACTGAGGTGAGGCTCTGTTAAGACATCCACGCAGGATCACCGCAAAACTCTCACACTTAAAACTCTTCACTACCTACCCTCACGCGACAAACAGACAGAAAGGCATCGCATACGGGAGAATAAACCGTCGAGAAGCGCGGGGGAAAGCTGGCTTCTCTGGATTAAATTACGCTGATGGCTGAAAGCTTCGCTCTAAAATGAATGGCCCCTTTCTACCGGAGTTACGGAGAAAACCATAGCCTTCGGGACGGTATCATCTTCATGTGCTGTGTTTACCCACAGGCAGCAAAACTGCTTGTGCTTCAGGAAGAGCGGGGAAGTGACACAAGGGATGGTTTAAAACAAAAACAGTTATTACTTTTTTTTTTTAGTACTTGTGCACCAAGTCGAATATTTGGAGCTGGTAAAGATCTGGGAAGTGACTGTGCAACTAAATCACCTCAAAAGCTGACTCATAGGCATTAAGTTGAAGAGTTCACCGATCTTTTCCTACGAATTGCAGTAATTTGAGCGGAAATTTTCCTAAACCGCCACCGATGGCAGGAAGCCGCTTTCACTGCCTATGCGCTGCTCACCTCAGGGGAAAAAAAAAAAACAACAACAAAACCAAAAAAAACTCACAAAACCTCAAAAAAACAAAGTCGTCTGAAGGTGTTTAGCTCTGCTAAAAAAAAAACTGGAGGTGCTGCAGGTTCGGAAGGTCGCCCGAGTTGTCCGGAGGCAGAGAGCACACAGGTGCCAGCCCTCGAGTACCACTAACGGGGCACACACCGGCCCTTCAGGAGCAGACACACAAGTGCAACTAGCGCGCTCATTAACCCTGATGAGCTAAAAAAATCCGTCACCCCTCACAGCTTCTTCCCCTCTCTCCACGATCGTCCCGGGACGGAGGCTGCTCCCTCACACCCCGGGGGCCCGGCGGGTTCCCCGTCCGGCGCCGTCTCCCCCGCCGCGGGTG